>CAJVPP010001587.1:0-19045 GCA_910592005.1 Funneliformis mosseae | reverse complement strand
TTAGGATTATTAACATAAATTGTTATCCTTCAGATACCTAAAACGTTGCTATACGCGTTGAAGTTTACTTTTCAGTCGGTAGACTTCGCAATCAACTCGTATAACAATATATATTAATTCCTTTATAATAAAAATCCATAATATATTAATGATTTAATCTGAGATAAATACAATTAAACCTGTTTAAATGCATCTTTAAAATCAGGTTTAGAATAATATATATTAAATAAAAAGTAATATTAATATAAATTTATTTATATTTACATATTGTATATATTTTAGTATTAATAATCTAATAAAATCAGTAATAATAAATGTAATATAATATAATTTTAATATTAAAATTCTTTTTTATAAGACTTTAATTTATGTAAGTTACTATAAAGATTAATACAACCTTAATTACTGTAATAGCTTTTTTTAAATCTATTATTCTTTAGATATTGTAATCTTTAGAATACTAATATATAAAAAATAAATATAAATATCCTGTATATATACATAATTATTTTTTTCTTAGAAAACAATTTTTTTACAATATTTCTCATTAAATAATCTATTTAAAATATTTTTAAATTAAAGTCATTATCTTTTTTAATTATCCAAAAATTGATTACATTTAATTGTCAATAATTTCTATATATTACTATTCATTGCAAAATTATTATCAGACTAAAACTAAATTAACATCTTTAAATATATCTCAAATTGCCAATTTTTTCAAGTATTAGTTTTTTAATTATTTTTAATCTAATTTTATAACATTAAAATAATCCTAATTAAATGATAGAAATAAAAACAAATTATATTTATATTTGAAATGATAACTTTAGTCAAATAAATAATAAAAATTCATTTGATTAAAATAATAAAATATTATTATTAGTTTTAAATGAATGATAAAAGTATTACTTAATTGGATAATAAAGTATTATTTAATTAAAATAATAAAATTATTATTCTAAATAAATTATAAAAATTAATTAAACTTTCAGATTAATCTGAATTTTCAATACAGTTCAAATTTTTATCAGTCTACAATTTAGTTTATATTTGTATTAATATTTTTAAGATTATTAATCTGAAATGAACTGAACTAAAATTTCAGTTTAAATTTAGATTAGCTTATAATTTAAACTAAATTAAACTATTTGAAATATTATAAAAACTTAGTTATTATCAACTGAATTAGAAACGCTAATTTTTATATTAACTATATTTAATATATCTAATATATTTAATATATTTGACATTTTTAATATTTAGTATTACATTATATTAGCAGACCATATTACTTAATTTGATTATATTATTTTTTACTTAAGATTTCTGTTTTAACAAAAATTTTTATGTACACTATCCTGAAGAAAGTATCTGAGTATCTAAAAAAATTTATTTTTATTAAATTTTTTTTATAATTTAATAACTTGTGAATCATCCATTTCTACTAATATATTCATCTATTCTATTTACATACTTTTTATTAATTTTTCATAAAATGCATTTAGAATTTTTGACCATTCTTCTTATAAAGTAATTTTCAATTACAATGCATTTTTAAGATATTATGATCATTTTCTAATTTGTCTATTAAATTTATCTCATAAGTGTTCAATTAGATTTAAATCTGAAGACTGATACAGCCAATTAGATAATATTTTAAGTTTTTTTTTTTTGAATTCACACTTTTACATTTTTAACTATACATTATTATCTTAAAAATAATAACTTTTACTATAAAAATTTGATTTTATCTAAGGTAACAAATTTTTTCTAATATTTAATATAGCCAAATCTATTTATAATTCCATTAACTTTAACTAAAAGTCCTAAGCTATCTTTTGAAAAGAAACTTTATATTATTATTTTACTATTTTTATATTTTACTATAGGTGATAAATTTTCAATATTAAAATATTTACCAGAAAAATGCTAAATATAATAAGAATCATTATTTTTAAAATCTTAAAATGAGATTTATTATTTCAAATTATTTCTTTTCATTTAGAAACTCCCAATGTCTTCTTTTTAAATACTAATTTAATCAGTTAATATGTTGTATTTTAGTTATAACGACTTTTTTTACTATAATATAAAAAGAAAGCCTGATTTAATATAATTCTTTAACTAATGTTTTTGTTAATACTTAAATATTAATAATTTCTTTAATTTTTTTTTGAAATTGCTTTGCATTATTACAATTGTTTTTTTTTAACTATTTCTTTTAAAACTTATTTATTTTTATCATTTATTTTTTGTGATCATTCTAAACAAAATGCACTTTTTGTAACTTCTTTATTATTGTAATGAAGAATAATATTACTAATTGTAGATTTAGGAATATTAAGAATTTTACTAATTTCTCTTTAACTGTGACTATCTTTATGAAGACTGATAATTTAATTACATTTAGATTCAGTTAATTCTTTATTTTTTCTCTTTTATTTACAAAATTTAATTATGATTAAATTAAAGAACAATAAAAATAATTGGCAAAGCAATTTTATTAAAATTAAATTGCTTTATTTATGAATATATTGTACAATTATTATTTCAAAACAATAACAAAATATATCTAATAAATATGTAGAATCTATACTTTATAATTATATAATAATTTATTTAAATATATAATAAATTATAGCACAATTTGTAAAATATTATGTTTAGACACTTTTTTTCAGGAAAGTGTATGATTAAAAAGGTTTTGTTACTTTATAGATTTAAGTTTTCTAATATATATTAAAGTTAAAAAAGTGAGTATTTTAAATTTATTGAATTTCAAAATTCTTGAATAAGAAGTATATATAAATAAAGTATTTATTGGCGAAATATCATTATTATTTAACATTTATCCTAAAAAATGTATTAATTAAAATTCAAATATAATTTTTAATATATCATACTCAAAAAAGGAATAGATATACAGTAGCAATCATAAGTATCTAACTGCTTCTAACTCCAGCTACAAGTAAGTAAATTCAAATTTTTTTTTTATTTAAAAAATATATAACCAATTAACTAAAATTAATATATTATATAATCATCATCTGATTCTATAAGTGCAGCTGTATGCCTTTTCATGCTAGCTACCAAATTTGCAGTAAGTACAGGTGATAATCAGTTCCATTCTTTTGTAAGTTTCCCCTTTAACCCTCTAATTGATTGAAATTTTTTTTTGTATATTAATTTTCATTAACCTCCAAATGTTTTCTATAGGGTTTTGGTTTGAAGACATTGATGGCCAAGAAAGTACCTCAATGCTATTTTCTTCCTTTCATTTTTTTGCGATTTTTGATTAATGCTTTAGATCATTATCTTCTTGCAAGATGAAATCTATATTACCTTTACCAAAAAGTTTAAAAGTAGAAGCCAAAAGACTCTGCTCATAAATAGTACATATAAATTCAGCATTAAGTTCCTCTGAAAGCAAAATAGCTTATCAAATCTAAAAGCAGAAAAATATCTCTAAACATAAACTTTTGTTGAATGCTTAACAAAATGAAACACTTTTTTTTACCAGGAAACTGTCAAACCTTTTTTTGATGTATATAATTAAAATGTACTCTTATCTGTAAAAACAACTCGATTCTAATCAAAATTCTTATGTTTTTTTACTTATTGCAACCATTTCTTTCAATGGTCTTCTTTAAGCAAATGTTTAGAAATTTCATTATTAAACTTTCTTTCAGACTTATGAAGATGTCATCTTACTGTTTTTACACTAAGCTCAATATCCCTTTCTTCTATTTTTTCTTGTATTTAAATGGCTGTTATATTATGTTCTTTCTCTGCCATCTTTACAATCTTATTATCTTGTTTCATGAATATTACACAAGGCCGCTCTAATTTTTGAAGTACTTAGATCCTGGTTTTCATAATATCTTTTAACCCAATAAATAGCTGTAGACTTATTACAATATATCTATTTAGCAATAAATCCAAAACTAAACTTTAGACTAGCTAGATGCTCACATAAAAAGACAATTTCATATCATTTCTCTAAAGAAAGTTCTATTTTTCAAGTAAAAGTTTGATGATCATCTAAATTTTTTTTTGTATTATTGACATTTATAAATTTATAGGTAATCATGTATTGTATTATATTATATTTCTAGAAAATTTAAGGGATAGTTATATAATAATTTTGGATGATCTTAGGTGGTCAAATACTTATGACTGCTACTATATTTAACTTTTTATCTTAAGTATAAGACTTTTATAACTTGAGAAATAAATTTTGAGTAGAAGTCTTTTGTAATTTTTATAAAATAAGATCATTATTATTAGTATTTACTATTTTATTAAAAAATCTAATTTGTTTAGATTTTATATTTATAATATTAAAATTATTGATCAGTAATAATAATTTGAGATTTCCAATTAGTTTTTTAAGATATGATTTACGTTAATCAGCATGTGTAAGATTTTTTTAATTTAACTATTTATAATTTATAATTTATAAGTATCAGATTATATAATACTATGAATATAAAATAGTTTATTAAACTTATTTCTGAATTTATTATTATATATACTATTCAGACAAAAGTGAGCAGACCTTTATTTTTTTATTAATTGCTCAAAAACATATATAATAACTGTAGTCAAAATTTAAACTATTATTAATTTATCTATATATAAAACTAATATTTAGTTAGCTAGCCATTATTATTAATATATGTCTCTATTTTGTATAATATACTTTTTATTAAATTTATTAAAGTATTCTTTAGAATTTATTTTATTCTTCATACAAAGCATACTATAATTCTTTCATATTATTTGCAGGTTTAAGACAATTTCTAATATGTCTTCTAGCTCTGATCATAAATGTTCAATTGAATTCAAGTCAGATGACTGACTTGGCCAATTTTTCAAAATTTTAACTTTTTTTGTTTCTATTCATTTTTTAATATTTTTTTGCGATATAAACTGAGATATTATCATCTTAGAATAAATAATTTTATTCATTAAAATTATTATTGATTAATGATAATAAATGTTTCTCAAGTGTTTGAATATAATTACTATAGTTTATTTTTCTATCAACCTTTCTAGCAGTCCCAATTCTTTTCTAGAAAAATAACCTTATATCATTATGCCTTTACCACTATGTTTTATTGAAGAAACTATATTGTAAATATTGAATCTTATTCTAGGAGTTCTCTAAACACACCCTAAACCATTATTTTTAAATATTGTAAAGTAACTTTTATTATTCCAAATAACTGATTTCTATTTATTAATGGACCAATCTTTTTTTTCAATACACCAGTTTAATTAATTTTCTCTTTATTTATCACTAAGAAGAGATTTGAATGCTAGAATATGAGAAAAATATTAAGTTTATGCAAATTTCTTTTTATAGTTCAAGTGGAAACTTGTATTTTAGTTTTCTTCTGAAATTTGTTCTTTATTTGTTTAGCTGACTGATGATTATTTTTTTTAACAATATTTTTTAATATTTTTTGGTGTTTATTATTTAAAAGTTTTAGATGGCTACTTTGTGGCTATGTTTTAAGACTTTTTTCTTCATAATAAAATTGAATAGTTTGGTAAACTGTGATTTTAGTAAAACTAAGTGTTTTAATAATGTATACTTTTGTGGCATCACCCTTAAAAAGACCAATAATTTGGTTACATTCAGCCTTAGTTAAATCGGTCATAATGTAAAGTAGTACAAGTTTTAATTTTATCAATCACATTTTAAATTTATTTATAAATAAAAGTAATGTTTATATCATTGTTTACATGAATCATAAGCTGTCATGTGTTAAAATTTTAGCCTAAATTATTATGTAAATTTCTGAGAAACACATTAAAATATAGGATTCACATACTTTGTCTAGATAGTGTATATATAATTATAAATATTAAATAGTATACTTTATCTCTAATCTAATAATCTATACCTATATATATTTGATTATAATATTTCTTTAGTTTTTATTATTATTGTAATATATTTTATTATATCTTATTATTATTATTATAATTATCATAAATAATTAATAATATTATTTAATAGTCTGTGATAAATTTTATGTAATAATAAAATGTTGCATTTAAAGATCTATTGATAATACTGTATGATATCTATATAATAACTCAAAGAACTTATATTTAGTTATTTTTTATTATGCAGTATAATATGTAAATTAAAGATGATCCTTATAATTATTTTTAAATTTTTCAATTGAATTGTAACTTAATTATGCTATAAGAAAATTTAATTATATCATAAGTTGCAACTCAATTATGCCATTTTTTTAAATTACGATGATCATCTTTAATACAAATAATACTAAGGTTAAATAAATGTCCTATTTTTTTGATATTATTTTGCATATTTACTAAAATATAACATAAAGTTTGATTAAAATATTTAGTCATTCATTTAATTGTAAATAATAAGAAAATGAGAGGTAATACTTAGTCTTAATAATATATAGTAATACTACTAATAGTTTATTTTAAAAAGAAGTAGCTCTATTAATTATATTTCTCAGAAGTATTATATTTAGATAAAATATCTTGATAAATAAATTTTGTTATGATTTAAGCAATAAAATCAATTATAATAATGATTTCAGCTTATTTTGATTAAATATTTAGTTACAAATATAATATAATAATTATCTTATTTTATTTATAATAAGTCCTAACATAATTATTTCTACTTGGTCAAAAATTTTCTAACTAAAATATTATATAAAAATTCTTGTCATTAAGAATAGAGTTCTAAATAAGTCAAGTTAACTTACGAGTTAGATAAGTCAAGTCGAGTTTAAATCAATCAAATTTATATTTTTTTAACTTAATGATTTGTAAATCATGTCAAATTTAAGTTAAGTTAAATATTTAACTTAACTTATTTTAAACTTGACTTAAACTTAACTTGACTTAAATTGAAATACTTTATAATAGTTGAAATATATTAAAATAATTAATAATTGAAATTTATTTTATTAATTTAAATTTTAAATTTTAAATTTCGTTAGAAATATGTAGAGTTAATTATTTTTTATCAATAAGATAATTAAACATTAAATTAGTATAATTAGACCTTTATTTTAATGATTTTTATTGATAAATATATAAAAAAAATAAAAATTATTATAAAATTAATTAAAAATCTAATTTTTTATAATATCTGTTTCTTTTTCTATTATATTAGCAGTTTTTCAGTTAAAGTAATTGTATTAGTATATTAAATATCACCTTTACTTAAATTAAGTTTAGCTATATCATATACAGCTTGTGTTAACAATACTATATTGAATTTGATATCATTTTAATAGTAATATCATATTCAAGATGAATAAAATACCCTTCTTTAACTACACCAATTTTATAAATAAATCCTTATCCTGATATCCTATAGCTTCATAGTTTTCTATACAAAATACTGCACCTATTTTTTGTTTATTATTTAAATTTACTTTTTGCTTAAATTTTTCATATGATAATACTAATTATGGTATATGATCTTTAGCATTTTTATATAACTATTTTCTAAAATTATCTCTATCTTCATTATATATTCTTTGTATTTCTAAATCAAAATTTTATTTTATATATATATGAATCACTGGTTGATAGATCTAAAAAATTCGTATAAAGATTATGATAAATTAATTTTTCTGAATCAGCATGTATTTTTTATTTACGATTAATTTAAGATATGCATCTACAATAAGTTTTATTTTAAATCCAAAATGATTTGTAATATTTTTTTATAACATTATGAATTACTCTTCCAATAATTTTTCATCATATTTTAAAAGAACAGATTAACTTTCATTAATAATAATAAAATCTTTTTCTTTTTATAGTAACTCGTTAAGATATTTTACTTAGTATTCTGCCTTCTAATTCATTTGCATTATTAAAGAAAGACGTTCTTTGTAAGGTTTCATCATCATTATTAAGATATTTATACATGATATTTTACTTATAATTAGAGGCATATGTGTCATCTTCTTAACATTCTAAGCTTATAAAAGAGCAAGATATAAGTTGCCATAAGTTGAATAAGATTTGGATAAATTGAATGATTTTAGGAAATAAAATTGATATATATCACATTTTTCTATCATATATATTTAGATCTCAGTCATATATTGCTGATCTGAAATAAAATTCAAAATTTATATAAGATTAACTAACTATTGACAAAAGTAGATTAAGACTGATATTTGATAATATAAAGTTTAATATACATTTTTACTTTAGAATTTTTTTTAACATGTCAACTAATGTGTTTTTGAACATTTATGAAAGTTGATAATCATCAGATACAATCTTTGTAAGATTATATTTGTATAGACCACCACAACTCAACTCATAAACTATTTCTTGTTGATTGATTTTATATAATAAATCTGTTTAATAAGTCTGTTTAAGTTGCTTTACCAATATATATTTATCTTAATTGTGTTTTCGAAGACTAACTATTACTAAAACTTCTCCTTAAAAATAGTTTATAAAAACAGATATTTGAATCTAGAAAATAGAAAAGTAAAACAAAATAAACTTACCAAGAGATATAAGTAAATCTGTTTAATTTCAGAACTCCTTGAAATATAAAAATTATATAATCTCTAAGCTACTCTTTTTTATCACAATTAACTTATTGTATAGGATTATACTCAGATTCAAAAATATTTAGATTAAAAATAATGGTTAAAATGATGGTTTTAATAGAAATTAGACTCATTAAAAAAGACTTACAATTATCTAATAGCACATTTAATCTAATATACTATTTTTTTTAAACTTCTTTTTTATATGAAAAATTATCATCATATAGAAGTAGTCAGTAGAAAAGTGAGAAATCCACTTTTTAATCAAAAATTTTTTTATTATTTCATTCTGCTGATTATGGTCATGTAAACAAAACTAGCTTAATAACTAAAATTACTCAAAATTTGTAAATTTACCTCTTTTTTATTGATCACCTCCTATATTCTGATGTTTTTAAATCCTTAATTTCTCTCATTTATTATGAGATTTATAAAGTTTTAATGATTGTTTTAAAATCACAATAAAATAATATTTGTAACAAAATGATCAAGATTACAAATACATCTTACCTTTTCTTTGAGAGAATTAAATAGATGATCGCAAATAAATTCTAATATATTCAGTATTAACTGCAGATCAATCAGCTATGAGATCAGTTCACAAATTTTGCTCAAATCTCTTTCTATTTTTTGAGTCACTGTATAAATTTTACTGGCATAACTAATTTAGAAAGAATCACTTCAGTACTGCTGAAAGATAAAATAAAATTATTGCTAAAGTTGAATATTCAAATTAAAGAATTATTTTGATTGTTTACTTCTATAGTAAGCTTTTATTGTAAGTTTATTATTCTTCATCAAAGAATACTACTGTGTTAGTACTTGATGTGAGCGTAAAATCTAAAATAAAACTATACATAAAGCTGCATAAAAGTAACAAATTTAAAATTATAATAACGTAATTTATTATTTAAAATTAATAAAAAAAACTTACTTGAATTCTGAAATATTTGATTCTTTACAATACTTTTCATTACTAGCATTATATGAGCTAAAATTTTATCAGAAGAGAAAGAAAAATCATTAATCTTAGCATAAACATTCTCAAATAGATAAATCTATAGAAAAAAAGAAATATTAATATAAAAAGAACATTGTTTAACTGTTTAGCATAAAAATATAATACTGTCTCTTGAATAAAATCATTAGCAAAATCATCTTTTTACATAATAGTTAGTAGAGTCTTCTTTTGCATTCATATTATATATAACTTCAATTTCTTGTTAGTTACATAATATTCTAATAGAATTCTCACTATGACTATTATTTCTAATTATTACTAAGTTGCTTTAAATTTTACTTTGAGCATTTTTAGCATATATATTTCTATTTTCAGAGTCTTAATTATATCAGCTGATATATTATTAGACTTTAATTTGATATATTCAAAAATGAAAATTATTGTCCATTCTTTGTATGCTATTTTTCAAAATATTTCTTTACAATAGATCTAAACATCTTGATGAGTATATAGAAGCATCATTATTAACTGAAATATTTGAGCATTATATACATATTTAAGTCAATGGTATACTAGATATTAGTATTTAAAGGAAGGCAATGAACACGTATGTCTAAGGATATCCTACAGGTTATCATCAAACATCTAATATAAAATATAATAGTTATACATCAGTAGTGATATGCGTGACTATAAATATTAAAGATATAGACACCACCTAAATTCAAATTTCTAAATCAAAGACTAACCTTATATCTTTTTAAAAGATTTTATAATCCTTTTCTGAGCTGAAGTATTTAAAATCAAATATATTTGATGATAAATTAGCATTAGAATGTTTAAAATATGTGATACAAATATATGTACATATTTTAAGAATTTTTTACATATATTATATATTAAATATTTTATAAAAAATTACATAAAATATGTATATATAGTCAATCCTCTCTAAATGCATCCCCTTAGGACTATAGTGAAAATTTTAAAAAATGTGTATTTAAAGAGATTGTGCATTTAAAAAGAGTATATTTAGAGAGGGTTAATTATACATATTTTACAAAAATATGATTGACTGATCACAATCATAAATAATTTTTTGTTTAATAATGATAATGGCTAATTTAATACAAATATATACCATTTAATTAAATTTCAAACCATAAAGTATTTATAAAGATTAGAAGAAGTAATTGAAAAAGGAGAATTGGATTTAGATAAATATTAAAAAAAAAAAGTTTATTATTACCAAATTTATCAAAAATAGTGTTACGGTTAGTTCTTTAAGATGCTTATGAGTGGTAAGCGAAGTAATATTTATGGGTGGTAAACAGAAGGTTTAATTTGATATTTAGATTTAGAAGAGTGTCAGTAAATTAACAGTTTATTTAATAACTATAACAATGGAGTACTGCCTCAGTCGGCGCTCTGTACTATACAATTATGTTAAAGGGATTAAACTAAACTATTATATAAAACTATATGTCAGACACACTGCTAAGCTAAAGGAAATTGTCCTCTATTTATATAAAATGAAAAATATAAAGTTATCGAAAATATAAAAGAAATAAATATAATAAATAAAATATATAAAATAAATAAAATATAATAAATATATGAGATAAATAAGATAAAATAAATAGAAGAAATATATTGTATAAAAGAAATATATGCTATAGACGACATAGATGATATAGAAGATATATATGATTTCTTGGAGATCGACGTCATCCTTTAGATCATTATCATCCATGTCTTCTTTTATGTAACAATACACTTTATCAAGGATCTTATGAAAAAGTAGATTTTTATGCAGAAAAATTTAAAAGATTGCTAAAGAAAATCGACTCTTCTAATGTCTTACCAGATAAATATATTGTGAGACTTTTTCTTAATGAATTAAGAAAGAATATCATCCCTCTCATAGCATTTACTCATCCTAAAAATATAGATGAAGTTATTGACGCAGCTAAACAAGTCAAGAGTAGTTAATACTATAAATAGTAATCCTCTGTACTAACTTAACTAAGTAAAAGCAATAATGCTATTGATAATCTTACCAAACAAATAGAACAATTATCTTTAAACTATACAACTCTCTCTAATGCATTATCTGCACAACTTGAAGGCAAATCTGAAAGAAGAAAGCCAAAAGATGATAGAAATCTTACAAAAGTTTAGGATACAAAAACTTGGAATAAAAAGAATATTATTTGTTATCGTTATCAAGAAAAAGGACATTATTTAAAGGAATGTATATCTGAAAAACCAGTATATCGAAGAAAATCTGATAAAAGGAAAACAAGTTATGTTGGAGTTTTTACTGATAGTAAAGAAGAATAATTTGAAAAAGTAGAAGAAGAAGAAGTTTATGCTCTCCCACAAAATAAATCTTATATCACTAGAAAAACTGCTCGATAGTTAAAAATGGAAAGGAAAAAACAATCTGAATCTAGAAAAGAATTAAACTTGAGAAGCAGAAAACCTATTGATGAATTTATGGAAGTAGAAATCCCACAAATTATTACTTTTACTCCAAAGAAGAAAGTCAAATGAGGACTATCTAAAATTGATCAGATGACTCTTTATAATGTTATGTAAGATTTATTGCAAATACCTTCTTCTGTAAAAATTGGTCAACTTTTATAATATCCAAATCAAAGACGTAATCTTACTCAAGGGTTGAGGAGACTAAAAATCCAAGAAACAAATTATGCTAATCAAGAAAATGAAAAAGAAAAGGAGACAAATCTACAGCTGTTCATTGTTATATCAGAATTAAAGAAAATCCTGTAGTTTTTATCTTAGATTCTGGAACTGCTATCAGCATTATCATTAGAAAATTAATGAAAAAAGTAGGATTATCTATCGATGAATAATCTAATACTGTTGTAATTACTGCTAATGGAGAAAGAACTAGAGCATTAAGACAAGTTAAAAAGGTTCAAATTGCTATTCAAAACCTATTAATTCTTATCTTTTTGCAAGTCATCGACTCTCAAGATGAAACTTTATTTTTAGAAACAGATTGGTTTAGAAAAACTCACATTAGCCTTGATTTTAGAACCAATCAGATTAGATTGAGATATTTAGCAAAAACAATCACAGTTCTTGTAACTTCTAGTGCAAATAAAGCCCCTATTAGTTATTCTACTACTCAAGATCAACAAGATAACAAACTAGAACAAGTTTTGGATGATTATGAGGAAAAAGAACTTAGCAAAATTAAAGCTTATATGGCAGATAGTCAAGAAGAATATGATGAGAAAACTGCCCTTTTACCTCTCGACTACAATCCTTAGAATAAAGAAAATTCTGTCTATTTAACTCTTGCATTTAAAGAAGAATTTGAGCCTAATCCAGCAGTATTTCTTGCTGAGACTTCTAAAGAAAATATTTAGAAAATTAAAGATGACCTTTAAGTTGGACCTCTAGATGACAAGCAACAAACATTCTTTCAAAATTAATTGACAATTACAAGAATATATGTGCTTCAAGTCAAACAAAAATTGGATGAACTAGTTTGATAATACATAATATTTTAACTAATAATCATGACCCAGTTATCACAGGAGCTTATAAGTATAAGGATCCAGTAAAACTTAATTTTCTCAAAAATGAAATCAAGCATATGGAAGAAAATGGAATTATTAGGAAGTCATTAAACCTTTGGGCTTCTTCTGTAATTATAGTAGCAAAGAAAACTGGAGATAAACAAATCTGCATTGATTACAGAAAATTAAACTCTATCTCTAAAAGTAATGCATATCCTCTACTGAGAATTAACGATTTGTTAGAGAAATTTAGAGAAGCAAATTAGTTTTCTACATTTGACCTTATTAGTAGCTATTGACAGGTAGAAATAAGTGAAAAAGTCAAGGAAAAAACTGCTTTTATTTCTCAATTTGGCTTGTACGAATTCAATGTTATACCCTTTAGACTAAAGAATGCATCAGTAACCTTTCAAAGGTTAATGAATCATATTTTTCAAGAATTCTTGTATAAATTCATTGCTATCTATTTAGATGATATCATTATTTACTCAACAATTTATGAGAATCATATTCAACATTTGAGAAAAGTATTTCAAGTAATAAAGCAAGCGAATTTAATGATTAAGCTTAAAAAGTATCATTTTTGTTTACCTAACATAACGTACTTAGAACATGTGGTTAAAAGGAATGGATTACAATCTGATCCTACAAAAATTGATAAAGTTAAAAGCTTTTCCATTCCAGTTGACTTAACAAGTTTAAGGCCTGCACTAGGATTATTTTCATATTATTGACGATTTGTTCTAGGATTTTTAAAAATTGCCAAACCTTTAACTCAATTGTTGAAAAAGAAAAAACCGTTCTCTTGAACAGATGCTTAATAAAAGGCTTTTGATATTTTAAAAGAAAAGTTAATTACTGCACCCATTTTGCAGTATATAAATTTTAATAAACTATTTATTCTATACACTAATATTTCTGGAAATAGTTTAGAAGCTGTTTTCTCTCAAAAGTTAGAAAATGGACTCAATTGTGTAGTAGCATATGCCAGCAGAAGTATGAATAAAGCTGAACAAAAGTATGGAATAATTGACCAAGAATGCCTTGCAGTTGTATGGGCTGTGAGATATTTTCACCATTATTTAAGCTCATAACCTTTTACTATTGTTACTGACTATTCAGCTTTTAAATAGTTACAAACATCAAAATTCCCAAAGGAAGGAGAGTATAATAGATTATGAAACTCTAACAATATGATTTTGAAGGCCTAGAAACTAAATGCTAATGCTAATGCTCTTTCTCAAATTAATACTGATCAAAAATATGAAGATAATACACATAAAGTTTTCATGGTAACTACTATTGAAGCTGAAGAATCAGAGGACGAATGGCATATTTCTTCTAAATATAATTCTACTAAAGATAATGAAGAAATATGGTTTAAGGAACAATTATTTTAGCAATTTTCTAATGTACCTTTAATTACTGTAGTTGGATATAAAAGCCTAAAGGATGAAATAAAAGATATATAACGTGAAAACATTAAAATTAAATCAATCATAGCTAACCAACTTATTACTAAAGGAGGATCTCAATGTACTTTTGCCTGTGATATCGAGAATCATCATATTCATACCTATTGTAAAGCATGCAAAAAGAATCTACCTTATGGCACAATTATTCATGATTATATTATAGGATATTAAAGAGGGAAAATTCATCCTAATATAAAACTAACTTATCTAGTTAATAATATATAGTGGGAAAAATCAGTTCTAGTTTAACAAGAAAATGTATACTCTCAACTTTATGAAATGTTAGATATTATTTTCCTATCCTCTCATTAATCTCTCATTTATCTCAACATTTATTAAAATATATTTATTTGAGTGAAAGCTAAAATATTTGCAGTGTGACAAATAGCTCACAATAGATATAATACAATATAATCATCTTTTTAATTATTTACAAAATAAAATTTTACCAGACAAATTGACACCAACTCAATAACAAAATTAGTTAAACAATCTAAATATTTTGAAATTAAAAATAATTATTTATATAAACATATTCGACAAAAGCTTCTTAGAGTTATTCAATTACATAAAATGGAAGCTGTACTTTATATGATACATAATGATCCAACTGCTAAACATTTTGCAGTAAATATAATGTTTGATAAAATTAAAGAATGTTATTATTAGCCACAATTATATGAAAATATTAGAGAATATGTTTATTCTTACGATAGCTGCCAAAGAAGAGGAAAACCAAAGAAACATGAAGAGCTACATCCTATACCAGTCCAAGTACCCTTTTATCAAATTGGTATAGTCTTTATTGGACCTTTACCTATAACATCAAATGAAAATAAACATATCATAGTAGCTGTTGATTATTTTATTAAGTGGCTTAAAGCTAAAGCTGTTCCTGAAGCTACTGAAGAACAGGTCGCCTTATTTATTTATGAATACATAGTCTGTCATCACAGATGTTTTGCAAAAATTCTTTCTGATAGAGGAACCCATTTTAATAATCAAATGATCAAGGAATTGATGGATAAGTTCAAAATCAAACATCTACTATTAACACTTTATCACTCTCAAACAAATGGTTTAGTGAAACATTTTAACTGTACCTTGTGTAAATTTTTAGCAAAAACAGTACAAGATCTAAATAATTAGGATCTACAAATTGCATTAACTTTGTTTACATATTGTACAAGCAAATACTCTATCACTAAAATATCCCTTTTTATCTCATATATGGGAGAAATGCAACATTATTCTTAGACGATCTTGACAATCAAAATGTGATATTATCCAAACATTTATAAGATTTGGTTAATCAATTACCTCAAACTAGAAAAATTGCAAGAAATTATATTATAATAGCATAGCAAAAACAAAGAATCGTCATAATAGATAAATTAATCATCTTTTTCAATTTGAAATCAGAGATAAAGTTCTTTACTATAATACGGCTAAAGATAAGCAATAGTTTGATAAACTAAACCTAAAATTAAAAGGACCCTACTATATCTATTAAGTTTTAATGAATAAATCATATAAGATAAGAGAAATAGATGGAAGAGTGCTATGTATACCTATAAATGAAATCTAATAAAATCTTATCATGATCGTTAAAATTGAAAGCCTCAGATTGTTATATAAAGAATCGAATCCCTTTGAAAATTTCTCAAAATTTTTCAATATGACGATCTTATTTTAAGAAATTAAGGATGATTTAATGACTGTTAACATCTTAACAAATACCAATATTTCTTCACCTTATATAAAGACTGACTCAACTGCGTAAAAAGTCAAAACTATTTATAGAGTTTTATTACAAGCTATCAGGTTAAAAAATAGAGTATTAGCCTTAGCTAATGCATTTTATCTTGGACAAGTAATGGAGACAGAAACTTCAAGTCCAGCTAAACGAACTCAATTTAGAAATCAAATAACCTTATACTATTGGTAGGTCTCAAAAAGAACTTATTATCTTTTTGAAACTCTGAAAATCGCACAAATCAGACATACTAGAAAAATAACTCTCAGGATGATTTATAATCTTAAATCCCAGAAATTCAAAGACTTGGTTGATAAAGCTTATGAAATTTTTGCAGGAGCTGTAAATTTAGAGAAGAAAATTGATACTATATGAAGTTAATCTTACTGCATTACAAATATTGATGAATGATCAATGTTATTAATATCATTAGCATTTTTAACTAAGTTAACATTTTTATTATATTTATTTTATTCTTATATTTTATTATTATTATTTATTATATTAGTATTATCGTTAAATTATAATTTATCTTTATATTTATCTTATTGTTATAAAATAGTTTAGTGTTAGATAATAATTTCTTATAATTGTATTTTTGTATAAATAAGATAGAAATTTGTCTTTATAAAAGGGCAGAGATAATAGTGATAACTCAATAGTTTGAGTTTAAGACTTAGAATCTAAGGTTAAGGATTGCTAAGGATACAAATTTCTACAATAAAGAAATCTCTTTTTAAACTACATACAGTCACACTTCAATATAACGAAGTTGCTAATCTAGCCAATCAGGACTTCATTATAAGAATCTTCATTAACACTATAACGAATTATGCAAAATGTATAACGAATAATTCATTATAGTGTTAACAAATTATTCGTTATAGTAGATGATTACTGATTTCATTATACAAATATAATTTTACTATTTTTAGAAATATTTTCATGTTATTAATCATTAAACAACAGTTTTATTAATTTACTTAAATTTTTTTTAAAAAAATTTATTTTTTTAAAATAAATAAAAATAAAAAATAAAATAAAATAAATAAAATAAAAATAAAATAAAATAAAAAATAAAAATGAAATGAAGAGAAAACTAAACGAGACAAAATAATGAAATTAAGAAACTAAAATATACTATAAAATGAAATTAAGTGAATGAGATGAGATGAAAAAATGAAATTAAATAAACGAAAAGAAATTATAAAACAAAATTAGGAAAATGAAATGAAATGAAAAAAATGAAATTAAACAAATGAAAAAAAACTATAAAACGAAATTAGGAAAATGAAACAAAACAAAAAAACAAAATTAGGAAAATGAAACGAAACAGGAAAATAAAACAAAATAGAAAAATGAAATGAAACGAAAAAATGAAAAAGAAAAAATGAAATTAAATATATGATACGAAAAAAAATGAATAATATGAAAAAACACGGAATTAAATAAACGATAAGAAAAAAAATTGAAATTTTTATTGCCTTGCAGGCCTTTTTCTTGTATTTCATATTTGTCTCGTAATAGGTAAATTACGATTTCTCCTATGAGTGTGTCTCGATTTTAAAAAAGTAAATATATTTAATATAAATTTAAAAAATCATTTAAATGTTTTTAATTATTACCTGGCCTATCCTAAAATCGAGTTCTGAAGAGATCATATAATCTTTCCATAGTATAGGTCCACCTCTCACCTCTTCTCGTTCTATTTCAATAATCACAAAAATCTTAAAAGATATTAATTATACTGTTAAGTTATATTTATCATTATATTGTTATTCATTTATTTACTTACATTGTAATCTTATACTAAATTCCTCCATTTTAACTCACATTGGTGAATTGAATATGCCATACTGAATCTTTGATTAATTCGTCGAGTTATACTTCTCCAGAACCCTGTCTTATTGCCTCTGTATCTTATATGGTACTCTATGTTTCTCCTCTTTCTTTCATCGACTAATAAGTTGATTTCATTATCTTTTCAAATGATTCTTATAATTATTATTGTGTTTGTAAAAAATATAATTTAATGGAGTAATTAAAGTGATTTAAAGGTTGATTTAAATTTCAAAAGGTGAAAAATTATATGATGGTAAAAAATACTTCCCTTTATAATTAAATTTATCTATTGATTTGATATTTTATGAAATTCTTAACTCATAATTGAAATAATACAAAAAGAACTTTTCGTGATCAAAAATTCTGATTTTTATTAAAACAAAAAGTTAAAATAATAATATATTGTATTATTTATAAAAATTAGAAAATAACTTATGCAAATTAATAAATATATACATTAGACAATCAGAGTAGATTAACAATAACAAATCATCATCTTAGTGATAAATAAAAAATCATTATAAAATTATTCGCAAATAAATCAATAAGCAATTTCAACACAAGTTTAACAAAAATTGGTTGAAATTAATAAAAAACAATGTGATTTCTTGACACAATTTCAACAAAATGTCAACAAAATTTTAACACGATCATGGGAGTGTTATTTAGTCAATACATCAAAATTTCTTGTGATTATAATGTCATTTTATTTCATAAAAAGTAAAAAAAAAAAAAAAACTATAAATATTATTGCATAACTTCCAAATTAATATTCTATTATAGTAATAAATATATCAAGATTAGTTTGTTTTGAAGAGACAAACTGTTATTTTAAAGCTTCTTTTCTAAGCTTTTTAATAGATCTTAAC
>CAJVPP010001586.1:0-19048 GCA_910592005.1 Funneliformis mosseae | reverse complement strand
GAATCCTTTATTCTTAATAAAATCCTCAAGTCTATTCTAAACATACATTACTGTGTAAAGTGATAGTCATTTATAAATCCTTCAGAGCTCTCCCTAAAGCATTGAATAAAGCTGAATCCCCTTGTTAATCTTGCATTAATACTAATTTTTCAATCGTTAGTATCGTAAGATAACATTATATAATATATGTGATATATAATCAGTTTTTGAGATATTCAAAAACATTTGATTCAATATAAAAATGATAATAAATTTTCATAATATATAATGAAAAATGCAATTTATTAAGAATTAGAGAAGTATTTATCAATTTTAGATGAATTATCACAAATTTCTTTATTGTTATATCTAAAAGTAAAGCTATTTGTATTTCTAAATAAAATGAAATTAATAAAGTAAAAGACTTAATATTAAAGTTAAATAGGTATCTTTTAATATTTACTTCAATTATAGTATCTATATTAGATAATATTAGGTATTTAGTAATACCATTAGAAAATCAAATTGATTTTTTTTATAATGACAATCACAACAATAAGATTTCTAATTTTAAGTCAAATGGTAAGAGATTATTTGTGTATTTAAGCTATAAATGTAGCTTCAAAACAAGTTTTTTCAATTGCTGGGTAGTTATTTTACCATTAAGAAATAAAAATAACTAGAGCAACATTATGTTTAAAGAATTAGTTTTGTCAAGAAGTTTGTGAGAAATAATATAGTTAATATAGAAAACATTAATTAATAAAGAAGAAAGGAACATTTTTTTTTAATATTAATCAATTTTATTTAGTATATAATTTTTATATTTGTATTTATCCTTTTAATTGTTTTGTTTACAAATTTGCAAGCAATTTTATTTATTAATTAAAATTTTTTTTAATTATTTTTAAATATTTAAAATATGTTATTAAAAAATTAATACTTTAATAATAAATTTTATGATGTTTCTAAGTAAAAATTAAAATTTTAAAACTCATATATCTTACTATCTATTAATTTCAAAAATATAAGAATACTATCATTTAATAGGTTTTTAATGAGATGAATCCAGTAAACTAAATTTTATTTTTAAATAATAATTACATAATGCTATTTTTAAAAATTGAAAAATTGAAAAATTGATATATATTAATAATTATTAATTTTAAAAATTTAAAGATATTATTATTAGATGTATTTTAATATGACAAATCTAATAAACTTTATTTCATTTTTTATCAATTTTATACTTACAATTTAAGGGATAATAAAAACGATTTATTTTTAGTCTTCTATAAAATTAAACTTTAATACTACTATATATGCTTACTAAGGACGGTCTTATAAATCGGTCTGGACCGAACGGAAAAATATTTTGGACCGGACCGGACCGGTAGGACCGAATATGCAAAGACCGGTCCACTTATGAACCGGTCGGTCCTAAGAAAGATGAAAGACCGGTTTTTTTGGACCGAACCAACCCTAAATATAAGGCCAATACCTGATCAAGCAAAAATATGATTTATCACTTGCAGAATCTCCAAAAAAAGTAAGATCAATCGTCTTTTTATTTTGTCTTTTTACTTTTACTTTAACTTAGGCTTTAGTTGCGGGAAGGATTTTCAGACTTAACAACAGTTTTATGTCAAGATCTTAATTACGATTTTTACTGGGCCGTTGAAGAACGCGAATCTATGGAAAAGGTTGTACACCAAAAAGTGGTATATCTATCGATTCTAACACTAAAATAACATATTTACAAGGCTATTATATCAACTATTAGGTTGATAATAAATAAGTTTATGGTGCTTATCGACCCGTGCTTCTACAACATGAATATAATAATGTAAGGATGTTGAAAGAAGTACAAATACTCATGGGAAGGTACAAGCAGTTGAAAGTTCTATTTCGAGAACCAATACGGTTATCGATGAATGAATTAGCATATTTATTTAAAAAGAAAGCTATTTGTACTAATGCAGATTACAAAATCAAGAAATTGAATTTGTAACCCCGTCAATAAAGTCATATAATTGAAGACAAAACCCCTAGAAAAGGTCATAAGCCGAGAAATTGAATTGCTTTGTAACACATAATTGATTATGTGGATCCAATGTGGATTGAAAATTTTTCGGCGAAAAGAAACATTTTTTTTTTTTTGCATAACCCAAATGTTTGTTGTTAGTAAAAACAGTGTTAAAACATGAGAAACTTACAGAATGTTTCTAAATGTGGAGTGCGATCATAATGTTTAAAAAAAAAAATAAGGTTATTTTACAATTTATTTAAATTGAAAACACAAATCAAATTTTAATATATTTTTAGTTGAAGACAGAATGAATTGACGATCTTTAGATTAGGTTTAGTTCACTTTTGAAAAAAAGAAAAAATTGAAAATTTTTATGCACAACAAAAATGTAAAAAGGAGTTTGTTTGACCTGAGGTGGTGATGAAACTATGCATTAAATAAATATTGGTTGATTCGATCTTTTTTTTTTTCATAGATGTAACAAATTTGAGATGATTTCCTCGTTTTTTTGTTGATTAAATGTTGACGTTGAACAAAATTTATTGGGCGTTATTCACAATTTTCTGCTGCTAATGCACTTAATAAATAATATCCTTAAAAGGTAAATAATTAAAATTAATATTTGTGAAAATCACATACGAATTTGTACCCAAAACGAACTGTAAATCATTCCATCTTACTCCTATTTTTCGCGGTTATAAAACCATCCTTTTGTTCTCTCCATCTACCTTACCTCCCAACCTTCCCTCAACTATTCACTTTACAAATAAATACCCATTTATTAACCATACACCACTCGCTTTGCAAAAATGAGGACATTCTTCGTTACATACACTGCTTTCGCTTTCATAGCTTTGACTTCTTTCTCATGCACAAAAGGTATGTATTTCTTGTTTTAAGCCCAAGTTATAATGTTTAAGATGTTAACTTTTCCTTTAATGGGTAAACGAATAGCGCAAACAACAGCAAAGAATCCAGACCTTCCGGATTTCAAGTACAATCTCACAGTAAAACCCGAACCAGAGCGAATTTCACTTTGCGACGCGAACAAGGGCTTCTGTCAAACAAATTGTGGTGGACCCGAAAAAGTACGTGTATGAAATGAAATTTCACTTCTTTTTTCAATTAATTAATTATCATTCTAACTTTCTTCCCCCTAACTTCCCTCAACCAATTAGGCTCCGATGGTATGTTGATGTAATAATTCAATTCTAAAATAGTTGATCTATTCATCATGTTAATTTAACATTTTTATTTTAGAACTTTTGCAATTCGACCACAATGGGATGGGGATGCGGATGTATTGATAAAGTTCCAGATTATTTAGGTTACCAATGGCCAATTAATTATGCCCATTGTATCGGTTCAGGAGAAGCATGTAAAGAAGCATGTGGTTTACCTAAGGTCCTTCCCGATGACAAACCAAAATGCAATAATGCTTGTATTGCAGAATATTCTCAATTGTGTGGCACACCAAAACAACCTCCTGCCTATTATAATGTTGCAGATATAGCAACTGTTCCAACGTATGCTCCATCGGTTGAAGGTGCCAAGGGTGGAAATTCAACCGACGGTAAAACTGGCAACGGTGGTTCAAATGGTGGTGATTCTGGATCTGATTCTGGATCAAAGAAAAGTGATGCTTCCTCATTAAATGGTCATGTTGGAAATGCTGCAGTTGCTTTAGCTATTGTCTTCTCTGGAATGTCCTTATTTTAAAAAATTAATTTATTATTCGTAATTTACTTTTAAAATTAATATATAATATATAATTATATAATAGATTTAATTTTTTTTTTTTTTTTGATTTTATTATAACGATAATTATTACCTAATATAATAAATTGTTCTTAAAATAAATTGTTATTTTTCACTGCTTAGCAAAAATGTCTAAGAACCGAGCTTTTTGATGCATTCTAAGCCCAGTTTAGCCCAGTTTAAATGGTGCGTCCTTAGCCCCATGCTTTTTCCCGAAATAAATTCTTATCCAAATAAGGAAATTATTTTTGATCTTTTGATTGGCAAACATCTTTGTAACTCTACAGTTAATTCAAAAGCCACCCAAAAAAACCGACTTTTATATATATAAAAAAAAAAACACAATCTTTTATTTCTAACTATTAGATCCCCACTTTATACTTTCTTTTATATACACAATTTCTTTTCTTTTAACTGTTTCATTTCCAATTAAAAAGTCCTTTTGATTACCAAATAAATACTTTTTACATATAGATTGATTTATTTATTAAGAAAATTGTAATTCTACTCTTTTTCACCCTAGATTAATTCATTTACAAAAAAACTAATTTACTTTTAATCGAAGCAACTTACCGTCGTTGCCAACAATGTCTCCGCCATCTGTTGAAACAACTGACATCACGAAACCTACCACTACTACCTCCATCATTACTACATCTGAGATCCATATGGATCCCGATGTTTCCGTGTCTTCCGATGGTGATTCCTCTGATGAGAAATCTCTTGTTAATAAATCAAGTGACGAATCAGCTCATTTCCGCCCATCACACCACCATCTTAAAGCTCCCGAATTGAAGCGTTCGGCTTCCGTTTCCTCTTTCAGTTCTTACGCGTCTTCTTCTCCTCCCGATACTCCTCCTTTTTCTTCAACCAACATCGATGCTAATTTTATTCTGGATAAACGAAACGCGTTAGCATTAGGTGAATCGGGTGCTTTGGCTCAAAATTGGTTTACTTCTGGTTCATTGAAAGCCGATGGTAAATGGTTTAAGGATGAACAAGGTCGTATTTGTTTATTACGTGGCGTTAATTTATGTGGTAATTCTAAATTACCAACTAAACCTGATGGATCCAGTCATTTAAGTGAAGGATTTTTTGATCATCGTAACGTTTCTTTCGTGGGCAGACCTTTTCCACTTGAGGAGGTTCATCAGCATTTTGCTAGATTAAGAACTTGGGGCCTTACTTTTGTTAGACTATTGGTCACTTGGGAATCATTGGAACATGCCGGACCGTAAGCAATTTTAATATTAATATTAAATTTTTGAAATTATAGGAGAATTTATTAGGAATCAATTGAGTATCAAGCAAAATGGTTTATTATGTTAACAATCTTGTAGGGGTATTTATGACGAAGAGTTCATTGATTATCTCATCAATGTCATAGAACAGATGCCTCGTTATGGTATAAAATGTTTCATAGATCCACATCAGGATTGTGTAAGTTACTCATATTTAGAGAATGAAAGACAATAAAAAAAAAATTTTTTCAAATTGCAAAATTTCATAATAACAATTTTTTCCCTCTTTCATTTACATAGTGGTCAAGGTTTTCGGGTGGATCAGGTGCTCCGGGATGGACCTTTGAGGTTGCTGGTCTTGACATGACAAAATTTAAGACCACGGGTGCTGCTTACGTCCATAATATGAATCATAAACCTGGTGATTCATTGCCAATGGTGTGGCCAACTAATTATACTAAATTAGCTAGTAGTACCATGTTTTCTTTATTTTGGGGTGGTGATGTGTTTGCTCCCAATTCAACTTGTGAAGGAGTAAGTGTGAAAGAATTTCTTCAAACAAAATATATAAATTGTTATAAACATTTAGCAAGGTAATGTAGAGCTTTAACGGAATTTTTTTTTTTTTTTTACATATCTTTAAAATTTAATTAAACTTTTTTTTAGTCGGCTTCAACATTTGGAGGCAGTTATGGGATTTGAATTGATGAATGAACCTCATCAAGGGTATATTGGTTTAGCAGACTTACATCGGTATGATGAAGGGAAAACCCTTGTATTTGGAGATTCGCCATCTGCCTTACAATCATTTGCTCTTGGCGATGGTATACCACAAGAAATTGAAGTATGGATTAAATCATGGCCATTTCCCACCCGTAAAGATAAAACACGTCTTATTAATGAAGAACATGAATCCGCTTGGCTAGATGGCAGTTGTATATGGCGTCAACATGGTGTTTGGGACGTTGATGCTAAAACTGGAAAACCGAAAGTTTTGAAAAAAGATTATTTCTTAAAGCATCCAAAAACTGGAGAAAAATTGGAATTCTACAAAGATTTTTATTTACCTTTTGTCAAGAGATACGCTGAAGGAATTCAAAGCGTTAACAAAGAATATTTTGTGTTCGTTGAGCCACTTCCAAATGAGGTATGCTTGTATTTTTTAATTAACGTTTAGTTATCATGGTTATTATTATTAAAATTATAATTAAAAAATTTTTTTTTTCATTTCAAGCCTCCACCAAAATGGACACCAAGTGATCATCACAATAATGTTATATTTGCACCCCATTGGTATGACTTAAAAGCGTTATTTACAAAAACATTTAATGGTAAAATAACGCACGATGTTCAACGTTTAACAAGGGTACGATAATAAATTAATCACTTATATAATCTTGTCCTTTCAACATGGTTAATATTTCATTTATTTAGGGAGCGCATCATATAGCAGCAGCTACATTTTTCGGTATATCCGGAGCAAAAAAAAATTATTCCGGACAAGTTCGAAATATAATTAAAAATGGCCTTCAATATGTAGGAGAAAAACCCTGTGTTATTGGAGAGTGTGGTATACCTATGGATATCAATGAGAAGCAAGCCTTCTTAACTAATGACTGGGCGCATCATAGTAATTTCTTGGATGCTGTATTATGCGCCATGGAAAAGAATCTTGTGAACTTTACGTATGTTAATAATTGTTTATAGATTATATTTGCTATTTGAACAACCTTTTTCCTAAACCAACACTATTTTATAGTTTATGGAATTATAATCCAATAAATGATAATACACACGGTGACCATTGGTACGGTGAAGATTTTTCGATTTTTTCTCGTCCTAATAACGAAAAAACCATAACAAAAACTACCACCATTACCAAAGGAAGAAAGGTACATGTAGATGAAAATCCAGTAGATGGTACAAGAGAGAAAGAAATTAAGGTTCAAAGTCTCGAAATACAAACAAATTTCCAAGACGCACTTAACATTTCACCTAATGATTCTAATGAAAAAAGTGAGAATACTTTTGTAAATAGTGAAATAAATGAGGAGTGTGAAATTAGATCTGATTGTACAGACATTACTGCTAATCGTGCAACAACATCTCCTACATCGCCTTTCGATTTAACTCAATTACATTTTTGGGAACAAGATGATGGATCCGATTATGAGTATTTTCATCAAGGTGGAAGAGTTTTGGAAGCAGTTTTGGTAAGTACAATTGGCATATTTAGAAGTGACCGAAATTTTATACGTATAAATTTTAAGAATTTCCTTTTTGTTTCTTAGCGACCGTATGCAGCCAAAGTATCAGGAATCCCACAATCTATGAACTTTAATTTAAAGAAATTAGAATTTACATTTAAATTCACAAATTATCCATCATCGCAACAATTATATAGCATAACAGCACCAGAGACAGAAATTTATATACCGAATTATCATTATAAAAAACTTTTACTTGATATAAGAGTTTCCGACGGAGATTGGAGATATGTTAAAAGTAGACAGACATTATACTGGCGAGTTAAAGATTGGAAAACCGAGGGAGTTGTGCATACTTTGAGAATTAGAGTTGCAGAGAATTCAAGAGAAGGAGTAGAAATATCAAATATTGGTGAATTATCTTCAAATAATTCGAATAAAAAGTTGGAAGATGATGAATCCAAGACATACACAATTTGGATAGCTGGTGCAGTAGTTGTGGCTGCCTATTTGTGGGTACATTCTTTAATGAATGTCGAATTTGTATAATATTAATAGATAAAATTTGGGGGATTGTAAACATTTTCATTTTTTTAATTTTAAATATTGGGATGGATATAACAAAAATAACAAAATATATACAGTATTAGGAAAATTTAACCACGATGATTTGGAAATAATAATGACAAGCAAAAGACAAAAATGTTTAGAATAAATTATTTATAGATTTTTTTTTTTTTTTTAAAAAAAAAAAAAAATTTTAAATTATTTAAAATAATAATAATATAATAATAATAATAATCATAACGATTTTATTAAATAAATTGTTTGATCAAAATTAAAAATTACAATTTGATTTTTTATTTTCTAATATAATGATATTTTATATTTTTATATTTTTTACTACTGAATTATATTTGATTTATTAAATTATTTACTTATTTTCAAAATCTTTTAAATGTTAAAAATATTATTAAATTATTATATATATATACATTATAGTAATTTATTTTAGTAATGTGAATTTAAGACTATTATAATTTGATATAATAAATATATAACTAAAAAACTAAAAATGATAAAAATCGGTATTTATCAATATATGAATAACTTGGAATGATTTTAAAATATAATATAAATAAACTATCATTTTTAAAGATAGATATCACATGAATTTTTACCAAGTTATTTTTGCTTACAATATTAATTTTTAGTTTTATGGAATTTAATTACTAAATAAAAGATAGATTGTAAAAAGTTAAAAATATCCCCATTTTAAAGTTTAATTTAAGTGAATCATTTATGCAAATGATAAACAAATTAAGCTACTTTTTTAAAAAGGGCTAAAAATTTTTCTATCGCGTGATACCCTTTTTGCAAGAATAACATATCAATGTCAATTACAACAAGGATTAGCATTTAATTAAATCCAATTAGGAATACAATGATGTAAGAAAATTCTTTTTTAACCGACTAAAAAAAAAAAAAATAAAATAAAAATTCATTCTCTCTCTCATTTTATATACAATGGGTGAAGGGGATAGAAAAAATTTAAAATAAATAAATTGAATAATACTTTTTATTTTTTCATTAAATCCAATAAATGGATAACATCATAAATACCATTCAATTAAACTATAAGACCAACAAGAAAGGATTGAAATATATCCCGATGTATGATCTACATGGTTATACTAAAGTACAAGCATGTCAAATAGTAAATAATGTAATCTTACAATGTTTTGAACTAAACATAAGTTCAATCAATTTTATTACCGGAAGGGGGAATCATCCAAATACGAATGGACAACGAGGAGTGCTTTTCAAAAATTTTAAGAATTGGCTTAAAGGTGATGAGATTAAAAAGTTGATTAGAACTTGTAAAGTTGGAGATGGATCTTACAAAGTTTATCTAAACATTAATAGAAAGGATAAGAATAAGAGGAAGAATAAGCAAGTTTCGATGAAAGTTGTAAATGATAAAAATGAATCGATTAAGGAAAATAATATTTTGATGACCCAAATTACGGATTTCCTTTCTATTAAGAATGATTTAGACACGTCGTTGGTTATAAAAGATACCCTGATAGATAGAAAAGAATCAAATTTTTTAATCGCGAAAGAAGAAACAAATCTTTCATTAATTAGAAAAGAAGAGTTTAGAATTCCTGTAGTTACGGAAGAATTAATTATTCCTGTAATTACAGAGAAAGAGTTAAAAATTCCCAAAATTACAGGCAATTCTGTAGATACGGAAGAATTAAACCTTAATCCCTTCATTAGTCAAGAAAACATGAATCCATCGTTACCAGTTAGCAATGAAGAATTCAATATGTCCTCAAGTTATAAAGTTGAAAACATCGCTTATTTAAATTCGAATGCACAACATTTCCCCACATCTATTGCATTGATAAGTTTCAAAGGAGTTGAGACGTCATACGATCCGATGAAATCATTTCATTGGCGACTAGCAGCAAATCCACTCATTACGTATTGGAAGTTAGTTAAGAGATTTTTCCCTTCCAAAATATTTAATATCGGGTGTATTTTATTAAAAGAAAATGAGAAAGTAGGAATTAAATTAATTCAAGAAGCCGCAGAAAACGAATATGGAAAAGCCCAACTTTATCTTGGAGGGGCATATATAGAAGGACGCATATTCGAAAGAGATTACAAGAAGTCTTTTGAATGGATTTTAAGATCTGCTCGTAATAATAATATTGAAGCAGAATTTTATCTTGGATGTATGTATAAATTTGGAATTGGATGTGAAAAAGATTACAATAAATCATTGTGTTGGTTTATTAAATCTGCAAAGCATAATCATTCAGAAGCGCAATTTTTCTTGAGATATCTGTATAGATTTGGTCAAGTTGTTCAATTAACTCAAAAAGATGCTCTAAATTGGTTTATAATTTCAGCTGCAAATGGACAAGTTAATGCACAGTATATCCTTGGACAAATTTATGAAATAGGTTTGTTAGGCGCGAAAGTAAATGGATTAATATCTTTAGTGTGGTATATTGAATCAGCGAAACAAGGACATTCGTTAGCGAGATATCGATTTTCAAAGATTACCCAATTTGAAATTAATTCTCAGATTAAATCCCAGCAATTCACAAAGAACTTCTTCTTGAAGTTAGTAAACATAAGTTATTTAACTATTTGTTACAAGAGAATAGAATCAAGTAGAAAACTTCACAATCTAGTTAAAGACGATACACTAGAAGTAACTTCCCCTATTCATTCATTTATTTCAGCCTTATTTAACTGTTTCTTAAGGATTCCGCTTATGTATTTTTTTTTATTTTTATTTGTTTATTCTTACTCGGGTCTTTGATGCTGAGAAATTGAATAAAATGGTAAAAACGTCACAATCGTGTCTTATTTTCTGCTTATCGTGTTTACCTTTTCATTATCGTTATATAACAAACAAGTTTTCGAGTACACCTTACAAAATAAAATTTAAATGTCAAGAAAATCACTTTTTCTTCTGCTTCAACAAAAAAAAAAAATCTCCCATAAGCTACAGAATTGGTCATTTCTCTGTAATAAAATGGCACATTATTTATTCTTTTCTTTCGGTGAAAAATACTATCTTTAAAAACTTACTGCCGATAAACCTTAACTTGTTTGGTAACCTCTCATTCTTTTTTTATTAGTTATTTTATGTAGTTCCCGGTCATTTATCGATAATAGTTCTACTCTCTTGTCATTTCCGAAGCATAACAGATATTCCATTCTATTTCCCTTTCACAAAACTATCTCGTATTTAATTCCATCACTTTTTAGATGATTGATCTAGACTTCAAGATATTTTTCATAATAAAATGTTGTTTTGAAATTTTTTTGATGAAAGGAGCTTTATTTTTTTTCGTTTAAAAATTTTTTTTTTGGTAGGAAGGCCAAAAAATTTTTTTTTATTTAAAATGTATTAATTTTTCAATAAAAAAATTTTTTTTTTTTCATTTTAAAAAAACTGCATTCTGTTTAAAATGCTGCGTCTCTTATGACAATTGAGAAAAATTTAAAAAAAAAAAAAATACGAATAGGAAGAATAGCCAATAGCTGATGCATGGTCAAGTTTTCAACGTATAAAATTATTTTTGCAAACCTTTGAAGAAGTGTTTCCATTTCTTTAAGTCCTCGCTTTTCAACTGACATTGGTAGATAGGCATCTAGCTTTGTAGTTTTCTTCCTTCGACGAAAATCATATAGGAGACTTTTAAAGAACGTGTCACTTCTTTTACTATTGGGAGCTCGACTTATTGGTGAAAACTTTTGGTGGAAAAAAGAATAAAAAAAGTATAAACGAATATAATGAAAATTTCCCTCCGATAAAAAATACGGATTGAGTAATCGAAAAAGAAATATTTTGGAAAGACAATCCGGCCGACGTTATTTAACAGATTACCTATGAAAAGATAGTCACACTAATGCAAACATTTTTGGAGGAATTCAAATAGAAGGAAGAGGATGACGATGGGTAATCGACGGCCATTGTAAAAAATTCTAAAATTAATCCTAAAAAAAAAAAAACTTTGTATTAAATATGGAAAAAAAAACTTTGAAAGTTCTTATATTTGATCGAAAATGTTGTTTTTTTAAGGTAAGCGCATTCCTTGATGTTTCAAAATAGATTATGATTTAGTAATTGACTTATTACGTAAAATTTAAATTCTTGTTCAATTTCATTTAAAAAATTGCTTTTTGAGATCACAATAACCAAAAAGAAAAAAAAACGCCATCAATAAACTTGCTTTATAAATTCCAAAAAAACACACACAATAACCACTTCAAAAATTCTAGAAAACAATAACAATAACCAAACCAAAACACAATAACATGCAGATGATTTGCAAAAGAAATTTCCCAGAAAAACTTGAATAAAATCCTTTTCGAACAAACAAAAACAATGATTTCAACATGTAATTATTATTTAATTTTTTTTTATAAAAGGAATCGTAAAATTATATTTGGAAAAATAATCTCTCGTTGCTACTAATAAAAATCCTCATTTAAATATGAATGAGCTCAATCATAACCATTTAAAAGCGATGAAGAGATTGTTTTCCCTTAAATTTAATGTCGATCTTGACATATTATTCGAACACCACGCATAACGCGATATGAATCAGAAGAATGAGTACAAATTATACTCCACGATCAATCAATGCGCGGATTCTTTATCGTAGAGATACTATTTCGAAAATTAAGCCAAATGTGGAGAAACGAACCAAAAGAGAAGTTAAAGAAGCATACATTTAATGTCACTTTCTAGATTGGCTAAAAAAAGGATTAGGTGTTTAGGTGGATTAGGTTTTCTTTTCTTTTTTTTTTTTATTCATTTCTTTCTATAAATATTTTTTTAGAATAAATTTTGGCAATGTGTAATTTTGATTACAACAAAAAGACATTTGTGTAGAATATTTGATGTCTTTTTTGTTTTTTTTTGTAATAAAATTACACATCTTTTTTTTTTTAAAAAAAATTTATAGATTCTTTTTTGTTTAAAAAATACAGTTAGTTGTAGATGCGTAATTTTTCTTACAAAAAAATATTGCATATATTTTCTTTCGATTTGTGTAAGTAAAATTACGCAACTTCTTTCATGTATTTTATTTTTATGTCGTTTTATTTTTCTTTTTTAAGTGTATAATAAATAAAACCAAAGTTGAGGTTTACTTAGTTATAAATATAATAGATTGATACAATCAAATATAAACTTGTTTTCACTCGTTCCAATGCATTATATGAAGATTTGCTTTGTAGAAAAACTCCCAATGGTATGAATCTTTCATTAAAATTTCATATTTTATGAATTTCGGATATGAAAAATATTATCCGCCGTGAATAACGAAACATAAAGGTCAATACCACTTCCAATTTCATTTATATAACGAATTTTCACAAAACAAATGGTTTCTTTATAGATTTTTTTTTTAAAAAAAAAAAAGGTTCTTATAGTGTCGGCTTTTGAATTGTCGGTTTTTCAATAATCTTTTGAAAAAATTTATTGATCAACTTTATAAGGAATCTAAGCGAATGCCAAACAAACATTAAATAAATATGCTTTTTGATCGTAGAAACAAGTTGCACAACCGATAGACCTTTGCTTTTGTGCTTATCAACAATATAAGATTTCCATATAAACAGTCGTGGAAAGTCTCATATGAAAATAGTGATCAAAATATTTTACCAATTTTTTTTTTGGTTTAAGATTTTAATAAAAGTATGTTAGAAATTATCGATCACTTTAAACCAAGAATCAAAATTACTTTCACTGAAATTGTCTGATTAATTTTGGCCGGAATTAAATCTGAATTTACCAGAATCCCATTGAACCAATAATTTGAAAATTTATTTGAATTAACTAGGATAGAATTTTGTTAACATTCATTAATTCTATATTTGCTCTGAGATGTTCTGATATTGTCTCATATTTGGTTCAGTCACGACTCATAAGCGAAGTCGTTTTTTACAGATTCGACGACTCATATCTACTTGAAATATTTTAAAATCTGGATAAATAAGCATTTGACTTTTTTATAATTTAGTCGGTAAGTTAACTAAGTTAACTGTTGATTATTAGTCTTATATATTAAAAGAATGAGCGTTTTATAGAGAATATTCTCAAGGAATAGTAATATGAAATAGTTTGTGATCATCAATCGAAATTCTAACGGTCCAAAATCATTATTTCATTCGCGCTTTTTTTAAAAAAAAATTCTGAATATACGTCACGCGTAAGCTGCGGAATGCATGTGAAATGGCTGTATCATGAATTCATTATTATTGATTTATTTGATTAAATTATACTGGTATAAAAAAAAAATCTTTTAGAAATTTACATTATCTTAATTAAACGGTCTTTTTTTTTTTTTTTCAAAATATATTAAACATTCATTTGTAGTGTTTTGATGATATCGATTGATTTACTGTGTCACAATATATTTATGGAAAATAATTGAATGAATAATTACTTAATAACAAACTAGTAAAAAAAAAGTATCAAGCATAAAATTGAGCCTATCGAGTTTTTGTGTTGACATTCTCACCTTTGATAATTAAATGTTTATGGCCATGAACCATAATCAAGCATTTTTCTAAATATACATTAAAGTTAATGCTTTATCGAAACAGATTGAATTACATCCGAATCATAATTCATTCTACATTCCCAATTATACATTCTCATTTACATCAAAACGCTTCCTATTAAAAAGGCATAATGGATATTCTAATATGTATAAGAAAGACACGAGAAAGTTTGACATGGTTTCCGAAAAATTATTTATATGTATAAAAGAAAAAACCTTTGTAGTTTATTGTCGAATCAATGCATATGTTCGCTAGAACCTTGTGACGCAGTAGGGATGCATGTAGCTACGTCATTATACTTTACGATACATATTGTAAATCTTCTTTTGTCACTTGCCCATATACGTTTTACTTTACGCGTCATAAGGTGTAGATTAGATAAACAAACAATAGGTTGACAAAAAATCTAGATTCCTCGCTCTTTCAAAAATGTAAATCACCCTTACCTTTAGGATTAGGATAATTCTTACATTTTTTCTCATGTAAATTAATTTGTAATTCAAAGTTTTTTTTTTTTATTTTTTGACAGGTAGGGAAGTCGCAGATCTTTTTTTTTTTTTTAAAAATAAATTGGTTTAGATCAATTAAATTTTTTGGTCTAGATAAAGCAATTAAAATGTGATTTAACATTAAAAAAAAGATGGATCAAGGAGTTCATCAAACGCATAAAAAAATTAAAATAAAAAATAAAATAAAAAAAATTCAAATGAAACAATATCATATGTTAAAATAATTATTTTTTATTGTTATTTTTTATTTTAATTTACCTTTATTTTATCTTCACTCTTTTATTATTAACAAATCAGGAAAATACGATTGAAAATGGGATGAAAAGTAGGGGAGTTATAATAAAAAAATATTTATACTGGGGAATTGTTTATGTGGGAAATTAATCACGAAGTTTTTTGGTCATGTTATATTTCGACAATGAGCAAAAAAAAAAAAAACCTGATAATTTTGGTTACATTTGTGTCATTTCCATGGGCTCAACCTCAATTTTTACTATTAATGGTTTCACTCAAATAAGAACAAAGCTGTGTAATAAAAACATTGTTCATAAAGATTATTATAAAAAAAAAAAAAAAAAAAAGAGATAATTTTTATTTTTATCAAATGACATCATTAGTTGAAACAAAAAAAAAAAAACTGAATTTTTTTACGACGATTGTGGCTTACAACCGGCTTATATCACATGAATATAATCAAAAAATTATTATAAAACGTGTAACTCTTAATTTATGTTCTTTCAACAATGAAAAAAAGTCTTCTCATTTTTCTCATTTCAAACTTTACCATTTCTCTTACCCCATCTAGCGAAAAGTAGGCGTTCCCTCGCTTTTTTTGTGATTAAATGTGAAATTGTCCTACAATTACACCACACACTGTATTAACCTCTATTAAACTCTATTGTTATATAACCTCCTTATATATAAACACAACTTTGATTTTTATTTCAAAAATGTCATCTTTTTTAACAAATTTCTCATTTTCAAAAAAAGAGGATAATAAATTTGATATTTCGTCAATATTTATCTCCTTCATAACTGTCTGCGCTTTATCAACTTTTTGCGGGTTAATTTTCGTCGTAAACTTTACCGGGTGGTTCGTTATAAGCTTCATAGGAGGAACAATAACAAAAGGTCGTCAAGAATTATTTAATTACCTGAGTGGAAAAAGTTGGAAAAAAAATAATTTGGACAATATGTTGGACCATCGCTTAAATTCTCGTCATCTCGGTCATTTTGAAGAATTTCATTCATCTTCATTAGATAGTTTACCTTCAATACCAAGCTATCGTTCTACCCCTAAATCAAATAAAAGTATAATAAATTCGAATAAATTCGATTCACTTTTATCATTGGATTTCTCATTTATTGGGTTAACCGGTGATAGTAAATCAAATAAACCTCAAAAGAATCTTAAAGTTCTACCTCCTTCCGAATATTCTCAAAAACGTAACGGTAAGCATCATCTTGTAATTGCATGTATGTTTTCATTTTGTTCAAATAATTAATAATTGTGACATTTCATTTTTAGAGAAACGAACGAAAAGTATGAAAGAAAGACATAGTCCTGAAGTTCCATCACAATTAGGTCCAAATAGACCAAAAGAATGGAAATCAGCCGTGGATTATTATCCAAGCGAACGTCACTCTCATCAACCAAAATCAAAATCAAAACTTTCCGTTACAGACAAGATGATCGAATCAACTGCCGCATACCGCGTGGGCAAAAAATGTAACGGTTGGATAAACGGCGATGCTGAAGAATATGCAATTAAAAAACAACAACAACAAATGGATTCAATGATGGATTGTACGAATTTCAATTCATATGATGATCCATTCTATTCAAAGTATGTTTCACACCTTTTTTTTTTCTTTTCCGTATGTCAATCCATGGTACGACAATGAAACGCGAGACCGAGAACAATCTGTGCAACATATTAAACTTTTTTTTTTTTACATTTTAGTGAACCAATCAAGGATTTGAATGTTCGGTTAGATCAAGAAAGACCAAAGATCACCAAGAAAAATCGACGAAACTCTCTCAAGTCTCCTTCCAGTTCTTTACAACATGCAAGGCAATATTTAACCATTTTATTAAAAATCAAAAGAGGAATGAATTTATAGTATTACAATTGGTAAATGATAAAAAAAGATGGAGAAAACGGTTTAAATAGGTTATAGGTTTAAGGAAAACCTTATGTCAGAAAACAAGGGGTTGAGTTATTGTAACGCCATGAACGAACGAATGAGGAACATTTTTCATCGCGTAAAAAAAAAAAATAACCTTGTTTTCGACAAAAAAAAAAAAATTTGTGTCACGTTGCATTATTCTTGTTTATACATATCATTATCTTTATTCTTTATCTCTTTATTTAATTTTTTTTTTTTGTACATTTTTCATTAAAAAAAAAAAAAAGTAAAAATTGTTTATTTTTGTACGGAATTACTATGCGAGTGTATTTTGCAAAGGGCGTTTGTTTCCGATATTTCCACAAACATTTTAATTTGGCGTTTGACATTGATATCTTTTTGACGATCTGATCATGTGATAATCTAGTAAATTGAACTGAAAATCAAATAATTTTTTTTTTTTTATAGATAGATAATGAACATTATCTTCAATATCAAACTTTAAAAAAAAATCCCGTTTTTTAATCCAAATATTACGGGACGGGAACTTAGCTCCCTATTATTTGAAAATAAAATATAAATATTTATCCGGCCAAATAATCTATCACGATTCTAAATTCTAATCAAAGAATTTTTTTTTAGAAAAGAAAAGCTAGTTAATTTATGGTAATTTAACAGGTTTATGACTAGAAATATTAGTGGTATTTTTTTTTTTTTTTTTCACATATACAAAAAAGGTTATTAACTTCATTCAATCGACAACGGGCTTTGTCAAATTTATATAAATTTATTTATTGACAAACAAATTAAGATACTTTTTTTTTAAAAAAATGTCAATCCGTTAAAACTAGTTTTTCCAAAGAATTTTGAACCTAATTGGGATTGATTTTAACATGATTGTGCGATGATAGATAAGATAATGTTAAGAAATTTCTATAAAATAATTTTTTCAGATTGTGCATTTAATTATTATAATCGAACCAAGAAAATAAACAATAAATAGAAATTATTTATGAGATTTTAGGAAACATAGCGCCCATGCTAAGATATAAACGACGTGCTACAAACAACCTAGGAAGTTTTCTTCCTTATTGGTCAGAAATTAAGAATAAATATTACTATAACATAACTGTTAAACAATAAATATATATTATAATAATTGTAAATTATAAAATGAAAATTTTATTCCAAAATATGATTGGATTTTCATTATGTAAGTTGTATATACTAAAAATATAAAAAAATTGACTATGCTTTTTTTATTAATCTTATAAAGTTTATAAAAAAGAATTTGTTTATGATGCATGTAAAAATAAAACTTATAAAAGAAATCAAAAATTAAAATTATATAAATAAAAACTATAATATAAATTTTAAAATGATAAAAAATGATAAAAGCATTATTTCTAATTAATATTATATATAACTATACAATATATTTATATTTACAAATCTGATTAGTCTATAAATTTTTAATTGTAATAACTAAAATTATTTAAATTAATAATAATATTATATATTTATTAATATAAATCAATAATTACTATTTAGGAGATAGTTAGTAGAAAGGGAAATTTTTTTTATTGATTCACTCTATGATTATGATCATATAAACAAAACTAGCTTAATAATTAAAATTACTTAAAATTTATAGATTTTTCCTTTTTTTATTAATTTAAATCAACTTTAAAAAATATTGTAAATTTTAAATAATTTTTAATTTAGAACACTAGTTAAAATAGTTTAAATTAACTAAAAATTAGATAGTTGAATTTAGGCTGATTTGATATTATTTACAGATTAGTATATTCATTGCAAACGTGATATCATCACCTCCTTTTTATCACCTGTATCACACCCTTTTCCCTTTTATTTTTCATATATATTCTAGAAACTTAGAAATTTTTTTATGTATGAAATCCTATTTGTCACATATATTAGTGTCATATAAATTAGAGTTAGATTAAGGTTAAGATTAGAGTAAGGTATATATCCCTTAAAGCGTAGGTATAAGTTAGCTATAAAACATTATAGAAAAATTATAATATTTTAATATCTAATGATTATAAAAAGATGAAATAAAGTTTATTAGAT
>CAJVPP010001585.1:0-19052 GCA_910592005.1 Funneliformis mosseae | reverse complement strand
GAAAAACTTTGTTTAAATGGAACACTAGTAACAGATATTGATAAATAATCTCTTACCATTTTGGATAAATTTGGATAGGAAAAATGGTTATAAGATCATCTGTGATGTAATGATAACATTTTTTCTAATATTTAAACATTACCGAATCTCATTGATTATATTGTGATCGTAGTGATCGTTTCACGTTTGAATAAACAAGTTTTAATCTCCTTAAAAATACAACTATTTATGGTAATAAACCTTTTAGTAAATTTAGAGTTATTCAAGAATATAAAATGTTCAAAAGATTTTTATGCTTTAAATTTTTAAAATTGGATTTTCGCAAGTGAAATAGACGAAAATATTATATACGGGGGTTTTTTTTTTACTAGATCCAAAGAACTATATATTAACATATATAAAAAGTTTTCTATTTTTGCATTGAATCCAGTGGCTCTACTGCATATCTTATTGAGATTATCCATCATTTCTGGCGTCTTTTTTTTTTCATTTACGAAAAATAAACCAAGATATTTATAGAGAGTTTTGACAAAAAATGAAAATAAGCAAGAAAAAGTTAGTTGAATCATGCAAAACAATTATTTCCTCAGCTGATTTAGAGTAAGTAACTCACAAAATAATATATACTACCATATATTATACACATATATTCCCGTCAAAGCTACGAAATAACAATACACGGACATTTTGTACGTTAAACATCGAATTTTAGTATTATAACGGAAAAAATTGTCCGACGTCAAGTTGAAGACAAACTTGGTTTGGAGAACAAAATCCTGGACAATGAACCTTGGAAAGGTTACATCAAAGAAATCGTAAACAAAACAGTAAGTGAAATTGAAAATGCATATATTTTGTTAATAATTTCTAACATTTTATCTGATCATGCGACAGATAAAAAAACGCATTAATTCATTACATGAGAATAAAGATCCTAGCAGTAAAAAGAAAGCCAAAGAGAAAGTTGTAGAAAAGGTGGTGGAAGAGGGGCAACCTCAACGCAAAATCAACGTTGTTGAGGATGGAGGGACAATGATGGCTCTTGAGAATCTTCTAGAAGATACATCTGAATCATCTGATACTATCAAGGAAGATGATGAATCGAAAAAGGCATCGGAGTCAGCCGGAGACGATAGTGCATCACATAATAATCCAGAGTCAACGGGCGAAGCTGATAAGGAGTCAAACAGTTCAGCATCTCAAAAAAGAACAATCGATGCTGTTGAAGACGAGGACGATGACGATCTGAGCTCTCTTGAGGATGAGCCGCTAAAGAAGAAACGCAAGGCTGGTAAACCCGTTGGTAAATCCGTTGTTAAAACCGTTGTTAAAACAGTAAATAATAAAGCAGGGGTAAATTAACATTATATATGGAATTAAATATACTTTTTCTCGTATATTTAAATTTATTATTTTTATTCATAGAACGTTGAAAAGGAAGACAAAAAAATCAAAAATCTCAAATCATTAATTAATAAATGTGGAGTACGTAAGACTTGGTATGAGAATTTTTCATTGATCATCTTTATTATACTACATCTTTTTTTTTTATTTTTTTTTGCAGGAATTAATATGATAAGAACTTTTAGGGCAAAAGAATTGGTAGATTGTAAGACAAACCTTAGTAAAATCCGCAAATTGAAACAAATACTTGTAGATTTGGGCGTTGAAGGTAATGTTAAGATGTTTGAAAGCTTTTAATCTTTAATACATATCAAAATTAATCGTTTGATAAACTTAATTTAGGGCGTCCGACACTCGAAAAGTGCAAGAAGGTAAAAAAACGCAGAGAACTCGAAGCCGAACTAAGAGCCATGAGTGCTGAAAACATCATCTCTGATGATGTAAAAGAAACCCGAAAAGCACGCGCATCTAGAGGCATTTTTAATGCCGCACGTCGTCGGGTTTCTCGTGCTACCCGGTCTTTACCAGTATGTAATATTTCATTTACTTTCTTTGATATGCTTTATATTTTATCGAACCCATCATTATCAATAATTTTTAGGAAAGCGATGACGCTGCCTCAAGAGATAAAGATTCGGATGACAGTGATTCGGATGACAAAGGTTCAGATGACAGGGAATCAGATGATAGGGATTCAGATGACAAAGTTTCGGAAGACAGAGATTCGGACAAAGATTCAGATGATAACCATTTAGGTTCCGAGTGATTTATATAGTAACGACATAAAGGATGTTATTAAAGATATGAAAGAATTTTTTTTTTTAGATAGTATTTGTACGATACTGATTAAAAGTTTCGCATAAACTTTATTTGTAAATATTTGGCACACTTTCATTTTGCTCTTTTTTCTTTTTCTTTTTCCATTTCGGGATTTTACTCAGATATATAATCAATATTTTACATGAACTAGAATAAAAAAAAAAAAGAATGAGAGTAAATTAACTCGGATCAAATTTGGCAAAAAAGAAAAATCTTTTTTTAATTTTACCAAATGTTTTCAGTTGAGTGTTTTCATTCTGTTTCTGTTGGCTAACATAGTAATAGCCATACAGGAAATAACAAAGCCTACAAACTTAAAAAAAGCTGAGCGAGATATTTGTCTTTCTTCTTCTGGTGTTCGAAAGGAAGAAAAAATCCGTCTTAAATTTGGAAACGCCATTAGGTCAAACTTGTTAACTTTGGTCTATCGTTTTTTTGTTTGAATTTGAATAATTGAGCTTACCTTTTGTACGACACAAACTGCCAATCAAGTGGGATAATATCAGTAGCTAAACATATTTTTTTCAGAGTATCCTCCCCCCTAATTAACCCTAACCCTAACCAGGACCCCGGAAACTTCTAAGATAGGTCATAGGCCAAAAAAAATTTTTTTATATGCTTTTGATACATTTTTTTATTAAGATAGTGATACAATTCTAAATTATAACTTATTAAAATTAATAAAATAATACAAATTCAACCTATAACATTATAATATTATAATATTTATAATATAAAATTTATTAAATTTTGAATCTATTATAATTAAATTTTGGCTATAATATTACGAATTTCAATATTATTAAGATTCAAAAATATAGTTTTAGCTATTCCTTTTAAAAAAAGAATATTATTTTCTAATTGAACATCTGCTATAAACAATATGTTTTGGATTACAATGCAAAAAAAGAGAAAAGTTATTATCAAATTCGTTTGTAACAAGATCTGCAAAAATATGACCTTAAATATATGTAAATATTTGTAAAGATATATATTATAATTCTTGAATATCTGTTACTGATCAGATTACATAAGAGTAAAATTTGTCTTTTTGCTCATACATTGCAATTATTTTTGCTATATGTAATTGAGTACCAAAATAACAATAACAAATGCGTTAGTAGTAAGAGAAAATAAAGAAGTTACATTTGCAATTTCCAATTGTTATAATATAAAAAAAAAATTATTATTAATAAAATATAATTAAATTAATAATATAATAAATAAATACCTGGACAATTTAAAAATTTTTTTATTTAATTACACATTTCCAAACGATTTGTCTAACAATCTTACCTTTTTTGTTGTTTATACATTTGAGTAATTATTTCATCATTATTAATCAAATAAGCACATATATTATTTGCAATATTTGATTAAATTAAAATATTATTTTCTGTTTCAACATTTGTTTAGTGAAATTTTTGTCGTTCTAAAACTCTATGTGTAAAAGCTTTATGTAATCTTCTTTTATCAATCATCACTTGTAAATTTAATTCATTAATTGATAATATATAATTAGTAAAGTTTATATCTAATAAATATATATATATTATAAATATAAAGATAAAAATAAAATAGTAAAAATAAAATAAAAACTTATACTATAATAATTATTATGTAAATAATTTTTTTTATAGCCATTAATTGAACTTTACAATCAGGTAATATATCAATTTCTTGTAAATCATCAAATGTTAAATTTTCTTTACTTGCTATAAATAAAACCACTGATAATTCTAACTTCTCATCTTGAATATCATTTTGATTAATTCTATCATTAACATTATTAAAAATGGTGTCGTCATCATCATATATACTTGACAAACTATTTTTACTAGAATAATACATTACAGATTCAGGTTTTCTTTTTATAGTCAATATATTAGCAAGTTCCAATACTTGAAGAAAATCACATTTAATTGCATTTTTTATATTAGAATCTGTTGGTCAAGAACAAAGTATTTCAAGAGTTTTTTGATTAAGTTTTTCATCAGTATCAAATTGATAACCTAAAATTTAAATATTTTTTTTAATAAATATTAAAAATTATATATACAAATATAATAAATATATTTTTGCGCACAATTTTTTCTTTATTCAAAATAACACCTTCTGCTTTAATTGATTTGATGTAATGAGTAATTTTTGAAATAAGATTTAAAATATTACTATATTTAAAATTATTATGTAATTGTCTTGCAATTTCAAAAAAATATTCACATGTTTCTGTATTATGTTTTCAAGATAAAAAAAGATAGGTTGGATAAAATTCATGATGAATTTTAATTAAAAGTAAAAGAGATTCTGCTAAACTTGTAAAAATATCAAAACTTTGTAAAGCTAAAAAATTATGTGTTAAAAATATATAATTAGGATATGATTGAGAAATAATTTCAATATGAAAATACCATATATAAAGAAAAAATAAGCTCTTATAGTCATTTTGATTCTCTTAAAATAAGAAATTTCATGATTAAGATAGCTATCTAATAATTCATCTATTATTTGTAATAAAATTTATGTTAATTATTTAATATAAATAATATAAAAAAAATAAAATAAAATAAACAATAAAATAACTTACCTATAATAAATAAATATACAATAATCCCTTATTATTATCAGATAATTGTTTATTATCTAAAAGTTATTCTAAGTTTTGAGCATAAAATATACAATAAGCTGCATTATCATCTTGTCGATCAAGTTTAATTACATCTCTTCTATATAAAACACTTACTGGTTGCTGATATAAAATAAACAATTGTTCATAGTGTATTGTTGAATTTTTGAAGTTTAATAATCTTACACCAGATATACAAATATTTTGTGCTATTTTTTTTCCATGATTTAGATCTTGTACATGAATAACTGGTTCAATATTTGAAAAAATAGGACAGTTAAAATCAATTCCATACTCTTTATAATAGACTAAAAATTGATCTAATGTATGAAATTTTTGAACTGCTATTTGAGCTTAGAATTCAACTGATATTCCATTAAAACCAATGGATATTATGTGAGATTTAATTGTGGTGTAATATCAGTAAGGAATTTAAGATAAAGTGTAGAAATAGCATTTGCTTTTTCAAAACTGATATGTAAAATTAAAGCAATTATCACTGGAGAAATCTTTAAAAGTAAAATCTAAAATAATAATTTTTAATTTAATGTTTATAATGTAATTAATTAAAAATAAATGTAATAAATACTTTACCTGTAGCAAATAAGTCTTAACGTCTTTTGCAATAGTTTTTTTTCTTTTATATTATTAATATGATAGGAATATCATCATAATTATTTACCTGAGTTTCTTTTAGTTGTAATGAGAAACTGATAATATAACTAAATTGTGCAGAATATTGTAGTCCAAGTTTCAGTTTGGTATTATCTATCATTGTAACTATCAATCTATTATATTTGAGTATATCTAACAATCACTTTAAATGCGCAACATTCTTTGTAACACATATTTAGATCTACTAATTTTTTCAGAATTATTCTAAAGATTAATAATAAGGGACGAACCCCCTTAATAACAGTCGAAACTTAGACAAAACTATATTAAAATCATAATAAGGAATATGACGAATCTCTTTTAATATGATGAAAGCTGAAACTGTCAAAACCATATTAAAAATATAGAAAAGGATATGACAAAATTATTTTGAGAAGGTTTTGGCAGGCATCTATACTAAAGATATTTGAATAAAATATATATTAAAATTAATAAATACTTCAAATATATACAATAGCTAATAAAAAATATATACCTGATATTTCGTAAAGAATGCCTCTCAAGATTTTGTTGAAAAAGTTTTAATGACTTTGGAGATATACTTCTGAAAACAACAAAAAAATTTGTAAATTCAGTAAAAGTAATGAAGGTCCTATTTGCCTTTATTTGCCTCTGATGTTTCAGAAACTTGAAGCATTATTTGACAAAGACCCTTAAATACAGGTTTTTTTCAAATACACCTTAGTTTGCCTTATTTACGAGTATTTACCAGAATGAACAATCAGAATTAGAATTTAAACTCTTTAATTCATCAGTTAATAATTGATATAGGTCTTGTATGTCAGTATATTAAAGATGATTTACAAGCGTATTCATTTTTAAATAGTGTTTCAGAATAAATTTTCAATTTTCAGATGTAGGTGTTAGACATATAACATTATTTGAAGTCCTTTATTATTATTTAATGCTAAATATACATTGCAAATATTCTGTTCTATAAAACACTCACATTTCGTGAATTGAACACACATTACTATTAAAAATATTCTATTATAATAAGAGTTTAAACATTTTATTGATAAATATTTTATAAAACATATTTATCAATCTGATTGATTACCCATTTTACTTTTACACGAAACTGTCAGTTAAATTCTAATTTTTAATCTTTAGACAAATGGTTAAAATTAAATTTAGATAATATCAGAAATAAGTCTTTAGCAATAATTTCGTATTATTACGTTCTTCTAACTTCTACTAAAGTTCGTTCAATATATTATTAATAGTTTTCACCTGATAAACTTTGACAAGGTTTCCTTTTCACAGGCATCTCAATAGGTTTGTCAAATTCATTAGACCTAGAGGAGCTATCTAGGTTGCTAGTATATTTAAAAAAAATTGGTAATTTCAGGCTGCTTATTTTTCAAATTGCAAACATTTTTCACATGTCTTGTCAAGTTTGTTTCGTAATATTTTCTGTTTAAAATTATTTGTTTTTCACAAATACACTCAACTATGATACTATTGTGAATATGTGCAATGTTTAGATTTTTCTTTAAATGTTCAAATGTATATTTCTAACACATTTTTAGTTAATCTAGTTAGTAAAAGAAACGAGTTTTCAACTTTATTTTTAAAGTTTCCATACATGCGTCATAATATATGCATTATCGAATCATGTGATATATGAAATTAAGACTTAAAATTGAAGTAAATGATATAAATCGAAATATTGACCTAACTAAACATAGCCTAAATTATGCAATTTCAACTTCTGATATTGACTAAAAAGCTGATATTTTGATATATTCTTAAATTATGATCATTATAAAATTTTTGGCATTAGTGATACAAAAAAAAATTTTTTATTTATGACTTATCTTAAAAGTTTTTGGGATTCTTTCTAACCCTAACATTAACTGTAATAATAGATATATATGATAAATAAGATAAATAGTAAAAATGGAAACTTGAAAGGTAGGAGGATATATGAGAGGTTTGCTAGAAAAATAAGGTTCTGAGACCTTTTCACCAAAATTGAAATTTTTAATCCATATTATAATAACTTTAACTGAATTGAATTTTTTATAATAGAATTTGAAAATGATAAACATAATTAATATGATTATAAAAAGATAAAATTTAAATCCTCTCATTAAAATAAATCAAATAGTAAAATAGTTATATTTTAAATAATATATTATAAATTAATTTTAAATATAATGTTTTATTATTTTTTAATATTAAAATATTTATATATAAATAAAATAATTTTTTACTCAAATTATAAATTAAGCAAATAATTTCAAAAATTTCTAAATAAAATCTTTTGTAAGTTTTAAGTAATAAATAGAATAATCAATTTAAACTTTACACATATTTTTTTTTCAACATTATTTTTTATCTAATATTTAATAATAATATATTATGTTAATTTACTTTTAAGATATAAAGTTTAATTTAAGAATATTAGATATCTCTAGAATATTGAGAATTCTATAAATTGTAAATCTGAAAGTAAAACCTATTATTATAATCTTATAAATTTAGATATTTAAGATATTGAATTTGATAATAATAATATGATTAAATATTTATATATAATTGAATTTTCTAAATGCTATTTATAATTGATTATTTATAGTAATTTAGTTAGTTCTATATATATACAAATAAATAGATATATTATTCAATCAAAGTATTATATAATTTGTTTTATACTAATTAATATATAATATTTAAAAATTTAATACTTTTTATCAAATAATTATTAACATTTATATACTTATAATTTATTGATGATTAATCATAAATCTATTATATTATAATAAAAAATCTGAAAATAATTATAAGTTAAATAATTAATACTAATAATAAATCAAAAGATAAAGTTACATTATAAAAATATATTTTTTATTTTTATTATTAAACTTAAATTAATTATATTAATTATTAATTATAATATAATATACTATAAATACTATAATAAATAAATGTAAATTAAAACTATTTATACTTATTAAATTAAATAAGAGAACTACCGTATTTCTTTAAAAATAAGAAATCTTTTTTTATTAAAAGATTGTTTATTTTCAGGTATTTTTAGAATTTTATAATATTTAATATATATTGCTTATAAAATTTATTTTTGAAAAATTTCAAATTTGATTTCGTGACTATTGATCACCTGTTTGTCATGTTTAATTAATATTTTTACGTTTGATTAGCTATTGTCACGTAAAAATATGAATAAAACTGTATTAAATACTTCATTCTAATTTATTTGTATGTTTGTAAAAAAAATGCTATAACCTATAAGAAAAAGAATTATTAAGCGCACTTCATATTCTATTAAATAAAAAATATAGGTAGTCACCTATTTGAAAGAACACAGATAAATTAAGGCTGTAAAACACTTAATGCTTATATACAATTCTTTTAGAAGCCATTTAGAAAAATCAGTTAAAAGAAAAATTTTATGAGTGTAGCTTTGATCTTGCAATAATATTTGCTAATCATTTAACATTATGATAAATAAACTATTTAAAAATCACCTCTATATAGAATAACATACTTGGGTAGCTTGTAGCAGTGCAGGAAAAATAGCTGTAAAAAACCTTCGTTATGTTAAGTTTAATAATATGTATTTATGGATTAAAAATTTTTGAAAAAGAATTTCTGATAAAATCATTATAGAATCCTTTAAGATATATGAACTATCAATTGACTTAAATGAACCAGATTCTAATTTAAAGATTATTGATAAAGATGATATTGATACTAATAACGATAATAGTGATTGTGATAATGATGGTGATTATGATGATAATGATGCGAGTGATATTAATAATAACAATAATAGTATTAGCAATTGTGTTTAATATGATAAAATAAAATTTAAGAATCTATTATAATATATTTTTAATTGTTTTTTAAATAACAATTATAAAGTTATATTAATTTAAAGCATCATATTACTTATTTTCAGATATAATACTATTTTTGGGATTGCTTATTTTCAGAAGAATATGGTATATAAAATTCTAATATAAATAGATAATATTATATTTATATATTATTATTATTTATTTATATTTTAAGCATCTAAATTAAACTATAGTAATTGATTTTATTCTTTAAAATTTATATCTTTAAGAAAATTTTATTATTCTATGATGCCAGAAGTCTATACTTGATAATCACATGATTTTGTTTCAAATTTTCTGACACTAATCTAATATCACGTATTACTATATCAGCTAATAAAAATGATCACATTTTTGTATAATTAAAAAAATGATGATTAGCAAAAAATGCATCTGTAAATTTTTTTAAACATTCTCAAATATTAGCAATAAAAAAGTAATTAATATTGCTTTGTATAGAGTTATGTAGAAATCATAAAACAGCTAAGTATTAATGTATTAATTTTATTTTTTATAGATTATTCTTATTGTCTAACTAATCTATTATTCTTTCAATATTTTCTGGTAAACAATGATGTGATTTATATTTGCTAATAGCCTATTCAGCAATTCTACCTTCTAACCTTTTATTATACACATCCATGTACCTTCAAGACTTATGAGCAAATTTATAAATAGTTATTACAGGAACACTAATAAGAACTTCTAAAACTTGTATTAATAAGTTAGCGAAATTATACTACATGTCCACCTTGTCTTTCATTTTGCAAAATCCCAGTATTGTTCTATGAAATTGCATTTACAATAAAATTTTAAGTATCATTCAAAGATATGTTTTGCTTTGATTATTGCTTTCTCTAATATTAAATATTATTCACAAAAATCAGGTTGTAGTAATATGATTCATTGTGCATAATAATCAAGTCTTTTTAGATCGACTTCTTCATATTTTTCAGAATATTACTCACATATCAAACAAATATTTTTTGTTGGTCAAAGGTTATGTTCTTTAAGTATTTGCTTAATACCTTTTGGCTAACTTTTAGTTTATGATTATCTGAAAATATCATTAATTGCATATACTTTTCTCCATTTTCATCAATGTATCAACTATCACATATTTTGGCTGTATTCCTTTAGGACCTAAATTCATCCTTGTTGCAATTAGTATATTAGCTGCCATTGCATTATAGTTTGTAAATTGATCAAAATAAAAAACTTCAATACAACCAGGATGTAATATCTCAAATATTGAAATTGCTTGATTTATAAACTATATTTATAAACGAAAAAATTAATTATTTTGATTTTTAAAAACCCACATACTTTAATTTTAGGTTTATAAGAAAAGCTTACTTAATCTAACATATGTTCTGATTTCCAATATCCATCCATTTGTATAGAATGAAGAACAAAAGCTTTTTTATTTTTAATACACAGATTTGCTTGCATTTGTTTATCAGATAATCGTAATAGCCTATGATATAGACAAAGAAAGGTGAAACTATAATAGAGTATCCTATGTATTTTGATCATAAAATATCTTTATCATCTTTCATCCAAATTCTTTGTTACCCATCATTTGCATAAAAATAATATTCATCATGCGTTATCTGAACTATTTCTTTCTCTTCTAGCTTAAGTTAGAATTCTAAAATAACATCTAGCATATTGCTATTAAAAACTTTCATATACTTTTGATATTTAAACATCCTCTCCAATTATTCCTTTCTATACTTTATTATATTTGACCACTCATGCCTATCATAATATACTCCTTTTTTCTTTTATTATATTTATATCCTCACAAATGCATATAGTTTTGATAGGTCTTCTCAGAAATTATGTCTTTCTTAATATAGCCCATTAATTTCAGAAATAAAGTTTTCTCAATATATTTTTTTCAAATTTCTAGAAAAACACAACTCTGGTTTTTGTTGTCATAACCACACTTGGCAATTCTCCTTAAAATTTTCAGAATTTAACAAGCTATTTAATTTTGTATACTTTTCTTGATGATAAGTAAAATATTCACCTATTTGTATAAAATGATCTCCCCATTTTTGAATACACCTTGCCATATAATCACCTTTATTTCACATAAATTGTGCAATATAATTACTAGTGTCTATTTTACCTCGCTTATCTAATAATAACTATATATACCTGCATATACTTAAATAGCGTAAATAATCATAGGTAAAATATTATGATTTATTTTTGCTGATTTTGATATTAAATAATATGACTTATTTCTTCTAAGTGTTTTTATAGATCAACAGAAGTTAAAAAACTTTGCACAGTTTTAGAAGATGAAGATGAAGATTTTGGGAATAGTTATGATAGTTGTGATGATTGTGATGAGAAAATACTAGTCAATGCTTCACTACTTTTAAAAAAGGTATCAAGTGTTTCATTCCTTTTGCATCATGTTTTAATTCTTTCTTTTTATTTTTATTCTTTTATATTGTAGTTCTTGAGTCTCTGGTATATGCTACCCTAATGTTATTTGTAATATTCTCATATCAATGAAGAGCTTTAGTAATAAGTCTGTTTTCTGTTTCTTCAAATTCTTTTAACTTCTCTTTTATCCAATAATTAATAGGTTTTTCTTCCGTTTTAATAATTTCATCAACTTTAAAAACTTCATCAACAATTTTACTATCCACTTCTGATTTATTAATCTCTTCTGTAGCTATTTTTTGAGATATATAATGGTCTTTCTTTCTGGGCAATTTACTTACTTGTTATTGTCTCTTTATTTTACGTGTCATATTAAGTATAAATTAATTGTAAATCAAAATCAAAAAATAAATTAAGATTTTAAATCAAAAATCAAGATCACACATTTCTGAGTTTATTTAATTACAAAATAATTCAGGTTAACACTATAATTATCATAATATCAGTCCAAATTATCATAAGTTTTAACTAATCAAATCACATTCACATGATTTGATTTTATTTCAAATTTTAGCTGATCATATAAAAATCATGCAATTTTAATGTTTATAACTTTTTATCTAAGACTTATTTTAAAAATCTGACTAGTAATTTAATAGTGTTTATCATAAAGAATAAAATTACCGATTTATTTCTTTTAAATTTTATTTTTATAAAATTTTTAAGTGTTACAATTTTATTGTTGAGTATAAACTTCCAGCACCATATAATATCTTAAATTTTTAAATTAATTTTTATTATTTATATATTTTAAAATTTAATTATTTAATAAACTTAATAATATAAAGTTTAAAACTGTTTATTTTTGAAAACTAATTTTAGGTCTAAATAAGATTATTAAATAAAATATAATCATTTAAATAGTAAAAAAGTAAAATTTAGCAAAACTAGTATTCTGTATGGATTTAGATCAATCTAAATTCAATCTGAATCTGACAGATCAGATTCAGATCAGATCTATCAGATTTGAATCTAACTCAAATTCAGATTCAGATCCTAAATTGATTATCAATTAATAAATTGATAATCTTTTTTTGCTGATATAACATTGTAAACTTCTTTCTTTAGAACTAAAGAAAACAAGTTTACTAACTTCAGCTGTGGTAAATAAATATTTTTTATTTTTTAATATTTTTTTTTAAATATTTGTTTTATTTTCTTTTTTTTTGCTGTTTGTTAATATATTTTAATTTATTTTAGGGTTCGTGTCTAATTAAGTGAGTAGTGAGGTGAGAAAATTGGAGCAGTGAGAGGCAGTGAAGGCGGTGAAGGCAGTGGGATAAGTGGAAGGCAGTGAAGTGATAAGGTGATAAGGCGAAATGAAAGGAGAAAGTGTTAAAATATGTGTAAATTAGAATTATTAATTTTTAAATTTCTATATTTCAGGATCAGTTAAAAATTGTGGAATTAGTGATTAGTGACTATAGTGGTAAGTCGCTTTAATTTAATTTTTTCATTTGTTTATTTTTTTAATTTATTATTTATTTATTTTTTAATATTAATTAGCGATTTTGTTTGTAATAAAAGGTTGGGATTTAATTTTTTATTAAATTTAATTAATATCATTTTAATTTTTTTTTTGTAACTTGGATAAATTACTAATAGTTATGGTAAGTAATTTATTATTTATTTATTAATTTCTTTTGTTTTATTTGTTTATTTATTATTTATTTATTATTTTATTTTTTTTTTTTGTTTATTTGTTTAATTTAAATTCTATTATTTCAGGATTTATGGTCTTGATGATAATAACTAAAGTGGTAAGTGTATTAATTTTTCTTTTTATTTATTTATTTATTTTTCTTTAATATTAATTGTTTTTTATAGAATTTATTTGGGTGATTTTGCAATAAGAGATCAGATACTGAAAAATTGTTTTTCAATAAAAATTTCAGATCCAGATCAGATTAGATTTGGATTTAAACTAATTTATCAGATCTGGATTTAAGATTTAATCTGTCAGATTCAGATCAGATTCAGATCCTGAAAAATGAAAATCAGATCAAATCAGATTTTATTCAAATCTGATTTGATCTAATTTTGCAAAACACTAGTTACTCATAATAACAGAATATAATCATAATTCTATTCATAAATGTAACACAGCAACCTAAATTAATTTCTTCTGCATAACCTTTTAAAAATGTCATAAAATGGCTAGCATTACAGTATTTGGCTGAAATTAATTGTGACGCATATATAACGTATAGTGAAAATAATAAATTTTTAATTACTGAAAATACTAAGTCCTATAATACTTAGTAAAAATGAAATATAAGAGAAATAATACAAGTAACAAATTATATTATGTGAAATTTTATGAAGGTTATGCAACGTAAAGGGAAATCCTCAAATTTCTTTTATTTATCATGATTTAAAATGAAAACTGATAATTAATAATAATATTGATAAATTATTTGACAACTGGAAAGGTAAGCAGTAAAGATTTTCTTTTATCAGTTAATTTTCAGCTAGAATTAAGATTGTATGATCACAAAATTTTGTTAACTTCAGTTAAATATATAATTTTAGACTTTTTCTCGTCTGTTTTCTATATCTTTTTATAGTGAATTATTAGAATTTTAAAATGCATTCTTTTTGACAATTTAATATAATAGTTTTTTTGACAATTGTCTAATAAAAAATTTAAAGTAATATTATTTTCTTTGCATTAACATTTACATTTCTAATATTTCAAAAGCTTAGAAATTTTAATTTTAATTGTGAAAGTTAAAACTTGTCTAGTGCATAAAGTATTAATACAGAAAAATAGACTTATAAAAGATGTCGTAAAACTTTCTGAAATCTTTTCTGATTTAATATATTATTTATTAAATAATTGGATAAAAAAATATTTATTCAATAAAAAATAATTTAAAAATCTTTTTTACTTACTAATATTATATACTATTAACATATTTTAAAGCAAATAACAAAACTGTAAATTCTTTAGAATATAAATATATAAAGTAAAGGATTTCTATATTTTTAAAATTCATTGACTTAATCAATCACTAGTATTATCTTCTAAAAATATTATTAAATCAAAAAGATTATTAAATATTTGGTAAAATTTTATAATCTAAATTATACAAGTCTTTTTTGAAAATTTTTTTTTTTGATTTAGAAAATAAAAGAAAATTATTTGTTTTAAACTTGTAATCACTTATATTATAATTGATAAAAAGCAAATTCTTCTGATAATAAATCTACTTAAATATAATCTAAATATAAAATCCTACTTAATTTATAAAAAAATATTCTTTTAAAATATATTAAGAAAAATTAATATATACATTAATACCATATGAAATCAATCCTACTGCATCACAAAAGATTGACGAATGATCAATGTTATTAATATCATTAGCATTTTTAACTTAGTTAACATTTTTGATTTATTTATTTTATTCTTATATTTTATTATCATTATCTATTATAGTATTATTATTAAATTATAATTTATCTTTTATATTTATCTTATTATTATAAAATAGTTTATTATTAGATAGTAAATTCTTATAATTGTATTTTTATATAAATAGGATAAAAATTCGTTCTTACAAAAGGGTAGAAATAACAGTAAAAACTCAATAGTTTGAGTTCAAGACTTAGAATCCAAGGTTAAGGATTGCTAAGAATACAAATCTTTATAATAAAAGAATCTTTTTCTAAACTATACATATTCAAAAATCCTTAATGTGTTAATTGTGTTTATCGTATTTATAAGTTGTTAAAGATATTTTCTTATCTAAAGTATAAACCTAAAGTTGATTGTGATAGGACTTATTCTACAGTAACTTTATAGTTTCTCACATATTATTCCCTATTATTAAGTCATAGTTATCCTAAGTTTGATGGGCTAAGCGTAAAGTTAATAATATGTTTAAAGAAAATCTGTTAGATTTTAATGATCAATATTAAATATAATTAAGTTATTTTAGATTTTTTAGTAATATTTGAAATAACTTTTATCATATTCAAAAAAATTTAAAAAACTTATTTACTAAATTAAATTTCTTTATCTTATAGATTAAATATCAACTTAATTAAAAATATTTTATAAAAATAATAAGAAAATAAAAAATTTGTTTATATAAAAAAATTCAAATAATATTTTTTATAATATAATTTATAATGAATAAAATGATCTTAATAATTATCTGTTCTATTGCAAAATAAAATTTAAACTATAAATTTATTCATTATTATTTTAATAAAGACTATATTATAATATTAAATATTAATATTAAATAATTATATATTTAATATTAAAATAAAATAAAAAGTTTTAAAATAAATAATATCATTATCTTTTATTTTATTTTTAGGATAATATTTATATAATACAAAATAAATCATAAATAATTTAAAATTTCTATAATATATTTATTATTAAAATATATAATTAATAATGTAATAAAATAATATCTTAATAAAATATCTTAAGCTATAAGTTTAAGAATATATTATTTAACAATTATTTTAATTCTTATTAATTAATAAAATATAAAATAATATTCACTTAAATTAATTAAATTATTTTTTATAATTACTTGCTATTATTAAGTTAATAAATTTAATCTAAATTATATTTAAAGTTACTTATTTAAACTTATTTTAGATTGGAATTTATATTTAAACTTTAGTTTTACTAATTTTTACTAAAGTTTTATATAATTTTATCTTTTATAAACTTTAATATAATTTTATTATTTTCAAAATTTTGCAGATTTTTTAATAAAGTTTTAATATAATTTTCCTAAATTTTACCTTTTTCTATTTAGATAACTTGCAAATCCTCCAAGTTTATCGAACAACCTTAATTATATATATTTAAAAATATACTAAATTATTACTTATTAATTATTCATATATTTAATACTATATATCATTTATATTATATAATTATTAGAATCAGATTATTTTACTTTATATAGTATTAACTATAACTATTTTTAAAAGAAAGAAATAGATATAAATTTAGTTAATTTTATATAGAAACTATGAGAGTTATTTTTATATATTACTGTATAATTCTGAAAATAAGCATCCTGTGATACACTTCTTTTATAATTATTTATTCATTTATCACTTAAAAGTTATGATATTATTAGTCATATATATACTAATAAATTTATATATATTATGTAGTGCTTATTTTTAGAATTATACAATAATATTTAATATTAATATTAATATCAATATTAATAAAAATAGCAGTTATTTATATATGATTTTAAAAAAAAATTAAGACAAAAGTATTATAAAAAAATAAAGTTTTTTTGTAATTTTATAATGTAATTATATAAAAAGAAAATAAATAAAAATAATAATTAATAATTATAATGATAATGATTACTAATACAGTCAACTTTTAATATAGCGAACTCTTGTTATAGCGAATTGGCCAATCAAATCTCTTAAATCTTCACTATAGCCTTATAGCGAAGTTGAGGTCTAGGACATAGAGTTCGTAATAACAAGAGTTGACTGTATTTAAAGTATTGATAAATTCTAATAAATTAAAGAATTTATCAAAAACCTATACTACTCTAATAAAAATCCTATTTTATCTAATAATTATAGCTAAAGAAATAAATTATTTTGGCCTAAAAATAAAATTAATTAAATAATAATGAGAATAATAATAAAAATAAAAATATTAGCATTAAAAAATAATTTAGTCACTTGTATTTTACTATTAATTAAGTTTCAGTCAGATCTAACTTAACATTTTAAAAAAATATAAAACTATTAATTAAATAAATATTTAAAATAAATAAATTAGTAATTAAATTTAATTACTTAAATAAGAAAAAGAAATAAATAATAATTGAAAAATTAGTCAGCTTACCTTCATTATAATTATTAATTAATTAATTTTATTTAAAAGTTTTGTATGTTTCTTGATCTAAAAGAAACTAATCTAACCTAAAAAATAAATTTATTCATTAATTAATTTATCTTTATTATAATAATAAATTAGATGATTTTATTAAAAGTTTTATTTAATTCTTGGTTTAAGAGAAGAATCTAATCAAACTTAAAATAAAAAAATAAATTATTCAATAATTATATAATTAGCTTACCTTTGCTACAGTGATAAATTGAATGGTTCTGTTTAAAGTTTCATCTATTTTTACTTAAAAAAAGGAATTTATTAAACCTAAAAAAAAATAAAATAAAATAAAATAAAAAATAAAAAATAAAAAAATTAAATAAAAAAATTAAAATTAAAATTAAAAGTAAAAGTAAATAAAATAAAACAAAAAATAAAAAAATAAAAAAATTATTAAAATTAAAAAAGAATAAATTAAAAAAAAATAATAAAATGAAATAATAAAAGAAGATATTAAAAGAATAAATATATATATATAAAAAAAAGATTAAATAGAATAAAACTAGACTTATAATTATTTAATTTAAATTAAATTCTGATTTAAGTCAAAATTTTTTTGATTAAGTCAGTATTCAAGTTTATCAATTTAAACTTATTTAAATCAACTTCAAATTTATATAAATAATATTGTAATATTTTTTTTTTAACTGCATTTATTAGTATAAATATAATTAACATTTATTGAATAAAAATTTTTTAAAAAAATTTCTTTTAATTTAATTCCAAAAATATTACAAAATATTAGCTTGTATTATATTTTTAGCTTATAGTATAATTTTCAATTAAGTAAGACTTAAATTTCTGATGCTAATTTTAAATTCATATACACTTTGAGTTAAAAATTTCTTGATTCAACTTTAATTTAAACTAATTATTTTGACTCAAATTCAAATTTTAAAGGCAAATATAAATATAAAAAAATCAGAATAGAAATGGAAAATATAAAAAAACATAGAAGAAAAATAAATAAATTTAAAACAAAATTTTTTAAAAAAAAAATAAAAATAAGATTAAGCTAAAATTAAAAAATAAATTTATAGTAGAAGGATAAAATAATTAATTAAATTAATATAAAATTTATTTTAAATTAAAATTTAAATTATATTATTTATTTTTTTTATTTTTTACAATTTTTTATATTTAATAATAATATTTATAAAAATTAAATAAAATACATGTATTATTTATAAATATTAAGGCTAATCTCTAATTAGCTATACAGTCAACTCTTATTATAATAAACTCTATGTCCTAGACCTCAACTTCGCTATAAGGCTATAGTGAAGATTTTAAGAGA
>CAJVPP010001584.1:0-19052 GCA_910592005.1 Funneliformis mosseae | reverse complement strand
ATGTAATTAGATTAAAATGTATTAAGCTCTTAATTTTAGTCAAAAATTTCTCGGAACCTGATTTTCCTAGAAACACTTCCATATTAGTGCATATATAAGAAATTATGGATATGGTACTGATCTTGAAAAAATAATCAAAACAGAAAAACTATATGATTATTTATCAATTATTAGATTGTGTGAAACTCCATAGCAATAGGCTGTTTGAGTAAGAGGTATTGTGCAAACACTGTTAGCTGAGAAATATTGGAGCATTTATCATATGTACTATCTTTATATAGGATTTGGCGAAGGTAAGGTGAAAGATGATGGATATTACAGACCTATGATCCATAAAAGTCAAATGGCTATTTGCTTTGATTGCTAGAAATTGGTAAAGATCACTGATGTAAAACCAAAAAAAACATATTTCAACGAATGGCGTAGATATGGATATGAGATTAAATCCAAGGACTTGTTAAATATCATTGGAATAACAAATACTTCAAAGCTAAAACTGAGGATGAAAGTGCTCAGCTTATTCAAAGAACTTATAGAAATTATAGGAAGAGGCCCATTTCATTAGCAAAACAAGTTTAGGAGGCAGTTAGAAATGATAACACTTCTAGGAAAAAGAAGTTTCTTAACATGTCTGGTAGAGAAATTCGTTGCACTGTAAACTTGGATTATATAGACCTTATCATATTCCGCTAGATCAATTTTATGATTATATAAGTTATTCAAAGCATAAGAGATGCCATTTATCTGATAGATTAGCTATAGCAAAAAAATACTGCGCAGAAATATGCTCTTTTAAATTCTCAAAGACAGAAGGGATTTTATCAGGTCATGAATAATGGCCGAAAGATGCAACCACTCTATCTTTGAAGCGATCAATCTAATATGCCTATCAATTCTAGCAAGACTAGTTTGGGCGACCTTGCTGAAGCATATTTTGATTCTGTGCAAAAAAATGCAAGGAAGGAGATAGAGTGATAGACTTAATATCTTTCAATTCTCAGCTATATTTACTTTTTTTGCGCAATTCAATTGAGGCAGTGATCGCCTAGTATAATGTACAGTGTACCACCTGCAGTGTAAAACGTATCTTATAGCATGCGTCTATAAAAATGTTTTAGGACGAGATCTTTTTTATATTTATATTTTCTATCCAAACCAATATAAAGTAATCTGATAACCTGACAAAACCACCATATGCCTCTTGATTTAGACAAAAAGGTAAAGATACGGTTACTTTAAAAAGTTTTTGGCTTTTTTACGCCTTTTTGTCTTTTCTTACTCCGCTACAGTTTGAAAGTTGGTAAAATAATTTGGACCCCGATGATTTCTCCCTTCTCTCCATCCTGAAGTTCCATAAGAAAAAAGATGATTTCTCGTTTAATAGAGTGGTCGAGTATACTATTGTATCAAAGTTCATTTCATTCGTTGCAGAAAATGCAGATAAAAATTGGAGGAAGGTGGCCTCCATCATTAACAAAGATGGTGAGCTAAAGGTTAGTCTAGTTAGGTTCATTATTGACACACATTGACACACAAAGTGGCGAAGGAATAGAAAAGAAGTTGGACGCTGTCAAAACAACCGCCTAAGTAACCTCACAACGCATTAAGTTAACTATGGAGACTAGTTATGAAACTTCCTCTGGTGGGCTTCTTTTTAAATCTGCGTGAAGGCTAAGGATAACTCGTCTCAGTGCTAAGAACAATTCGTTCATTTGTAGTTCCCAAATGTTTCACCTTGAATGTATTGAAATAAGTTAGCAGACTGTAATTCACTTCTACTTTTTTAAGTCTCAGGCTCAATAGGAATCTACTAAGCCTTTCTGGTATGACGTTGAGCTTGAGAAAATCGAATATTAGTGCATATGAACTGTACTAACTATTTCTTACTGTTTGTAGATGCAATTTGGCTTGGATCAATCCTTAGCCAGAAATGAGGCTCAAGTTATCTTAAACAAGACAAAGTTGGGTATTTTATCGGATAGGGGAAATTCTAAGAGAAAAGCTATCCATACGGGCAAGGATAGTACAGATGCATTAACATCATCTATAGAAAAGGTAACAACCACTCTTCAAAGGTATTCTATTGGTGTTTTCGCAATAATTTATATTTTTACATTAAATTTTTAATTTTTATAGGATGAGGTTGATATTTTTTTTCAAAGTCCAAATGCGATTATGAAACATCCAAAATTGGATGAAAAGAACATTCTCAACGAGGAAGGGGTATGTTATTCACATTGTTTAACTATCGACATTAATAGTTTCAAATTCAGGGATTTGTATAAGATTGTATTTACTCACCTAATACTTTTTTATGAACAGCCTATTAATTATTCACAAAAATTATTAAATGAAGGGGTCGAATTGGAAACACATAAAAAGGTAAAAGATTATAGATAAAACTACAGGTACGTAAAAGCTTATGTATTTTTCTATATTTAGGCGAAAAAAGCTACGAGAGTTGCTTCAAAAACAAATACTCAGAAATCAAAAAATGCTTCAGAAACAAGTATTCAGAATAATAATGAAAAGTCTTCTGAGCAGTCTTCCTCTTCTGATCTAGGGCCCGAGGGCGATGAAGAAATAAAGCTTGATTTTGCAAGTATTGAAAAAGAATTGTTACGGGAATAATCAAATGAGATACATATCAAGATTCTGATGCTTTTATTCTGCATATCTCAACAGTTTACATCCGTTTTTAGTGGGAAATCGATACCATAAATGTATCGCAAAGGTTTAGAAAATATCAAATAGAGATACTTGAGAAAGTGAAGACTGATGGATTAAGATGGTGTGATTTCCATGAAGTTTTGTAAGTATTTTTGGTCATGTAATGATTATATTGAATAATGTGTCAATGCTAACGATTTCTATTTATGCTCGATAGGGCATTGTCTTCTGTAATTGTATTAAATTCGCCTTGCCCTTACCCTGATCATATTTTCACCAATCATGAATAGTGGGAGATTACACGTGAGAATCCCTATGTTATAACTGAACTGGTACTGCCATTGGATGTATGTTTTTCTTTATGGAATTCTTTAGCTGAATTTATGAAAAGCAGAGCCCCTTTTTTATCCTTGGGAGATTCTGAAATTGGGCGGGTAGTCTCACGAATATTTAACGACATGTAAGTTTTTATCCTATAACATATATCTAAAACTAAGATCAGATCTGCCTTAACTTTTTATTTCATGCATAACAGGTGTAGCAGTGTTCCTAAAGTTTCTCTAACAAAAACTTCAGAGGACGAACACTGCTTTAAGTTGCTACATCCAATAATCCATCTATTATTTTTCACTGATTCATGCGAAGAATACGTTATTCAACTGAATTGTGCTACTAGCAGTATAGCGACAAGGCCTGATTTTTCGTACCTGGTTAATGATATTCCTATCCTGAATTCGGAGATAAAGCCACCCAGATTTACACCTCTTCAAAGACAAAAGGACAAATTAAAAATACAGTTAAGAGCGTGAAAGTTAATCAATCAATTATTAAGAATGAAAAGTAGATCAGATGAAACAGTTTTGCTAACAAATCAAGGTATGTTTACTTGTAATCAGTAAAGCTTGATTCAACTTCAATTAAATATATTAACAATGCCTTCAGGAGATTTAGTAGAATCACATATAATGGATCTAAAATACGATGGACTTTATTGTTCTTGGCCATTTTTAACTACACGATTAGTCAAGGATAAAATGACCATTCCTTTAATAGAGTCAAATATCCGCCACATGAAAGCATTAGAGGTACATATATACTACATATTTCATTTTCAAGTTTGCAATGAAACAGCTAACGACATATTTGTTTATATTCTGATTAGTAGGAACGCATCAGCAAAATTGCTGAGAATTACAGAGAGTGATCACATATCCGAACGATAAGTATTTTTTGTTTATTTACTTTGTTTATATGTTTACATATATTTCTAATTTAAGCATTTGTTTAGAATATAAATGGATGTCGATCACAATAATAACAAATAATTTTCTTTCGAACAAAAATGGTTAAAATAAAAGAATTGAATGCTGAACAATATGGGGTAATTCTTTACAACCACAAACAAGGTGATTCATATCAAAAAATTGCGTACATTGTACAATGTGTTAAATAAACTGTCCATGATGCGATAAAATGTTTTAAAGAAACTGGTTCTGCAATACCAAAAAAATGTTGTGATCCGAAACCACTTTTTAATTCAAATGCATAATCTTTACTCAAAAAGATTATTACACAAAATTTGAAGCATTGTCGCCTTACCTCTCAAAAAATTCAAGAATTATAAACTAAAAAAAAAGGAAAGTTTCAACTGTTACAATTTGTCAGACTCTTAAAAAAGTCAGCTTATATTCATGTGTTGCCCACTCTAAACTATTAATTTCTGAAAATAATAAAAAAAAAAGATTGGCTTAGGCATTGGAATGAGAAGAATGGATAATTACAAAATGGAAGAAAGTTGTATGTTCTGATAAATCAACATTTAGCTAATTTTCACAAGATTGTAACTTACGTGTGTGACGTACACCAGAAGAAGAATTTGACACTTCTTGTTTAATTGCTATAGTAAAGCACAGTCCCAGTCAAATGTTTTGGGGATGCTTTTCGTAGTATAAGTTAGGACCTCTTATTCCTCTTCGCGAATCTGTAACAGGACAAAGATATGCAAAAGTGTTACAAAGGCATGCTATTCCTTCAATTTACAAATTAGTTTCTCGTAAATAAGGAATTTTTCAAGAGGATAATGCCCACCTCATCAAGCAAAGATTGCTGCTGATGTTCGTAATACCTCTAAAATTTCTGTGCTATTCTGGCCTATACAAAACCCCAATTTAAATCCTATTGAAAATCTTTGAAATGAAGTTGATAAGAAACTTCATACGTTGCCTAATCAATCTAAAAATATAAAAGATTTAGAACATAAGGTAAAATATGCTTAGCGTTCAATTTCACTTGAGTATATTCAAAATTTGGTTGAAAGTATACCCCGTCGCATTCAAGCATGTATAGCAGCTGAAGGTAGTTCAACAAAATATTAGTTTTTTATTTTTTTTTAATAAAATATATAGGAAATATTTAGAACAAATAAATTTTTTGTTTATTCTAAAAAAAAAGTTAATATAATAAGTAAATTCAAATAGTTTAATTAATCTTTCGGATATCCGTGATCACCCTCTGTACTCTAATAACTATCCTACTAAATTTACCCAACTCTTTAACAAAACTCAGTTTTCATGAGACTAGAATCAAAAGATTACTAATATTACCCAAATGCTTAACAATGCTCAAGTGTTGCAGCATTAAAATAAATAGCTTACCAACCTTATCCAATTCCTTAACGATACTCTGGTATTATAAGATTGGAATAAAACACTTACCAACTTTACCTAACTCCTTAACGGAACTTTTTTGCTTTGATACTTAAATAACTATCCTACCAACTTTACCCAACTCCTTAATGGTTCTTTTGTGTTATAAGATTAGAATAAACAGCTTACCAACTTTACCCAACTCCTTAACGATACTTGATTGCTCTAGTACTAAAATAAATAGCTTACCATCTTTACCCAACTCTTTATTAGAACTTTATTACTAAAATAAATAGCTTACCAACTCTACCCAACTCTCTAAGGGAACTTGACTGTGACAATAATCTTAAAGTAAAGTGTTATTCTTAATAATGAAGAATCAAACATTCCTTTCTTGTCTTTAAATTATTTTTTCAGGCAACTTATGTATGCCTAATGATTACACATGCACTAAAGTATGTCATTTAAATACGAAATTCATTGAGCTTGACATTTATGATTTTTTATTAGATTTAAACTTTTTTCCTTTTAGATGACAAATCGCCTTACAATATTCGTTTCTCATTTTATTCATTGTGTCCAATACATTTCAAAACCTTTAATCCTGCCTCTACAGAAACAATTTAAAGTATTTTTAGCTTTCACATTTCTTTGCATCCTTTCCAAGAAGAATATGGAGAGTATTTTTGTTCAATTGTGTATACTGTAATACAATTTTCTTTTATTCGTGATCACATCTCTAAATTAGGAGTATCTTGTGAAAATCACTAAATCTGGAATTGTATAGACATTTAAATTTCAAGAGAGGATGAAATCAATATTTAACAGACGTCATGTCATGCGCAAAACAGCGACCAACATTACTAAGAGAAGTTAGTAGATTTCATGTAGTTCTACAATATTTCAGAATTGTGAGAAAAATGAAATTTTTTGATTTTTATTTTGTCCAAGTTTGATACATATTTCTAATGATAAATAAAAAAAAAAGATAGGCAAACAAAATACGCAAGTTCAAAACAGTTTCGGAATATCCGATATATGAAACTAAACATATGTAATTAGTTAAGCCTTCAATCCTATCCTATTCCAATACAACCCTAACAGTTATAGCCATTTGTTTGGGCATTTGTAACAATAGCGAGTGCAAATCCAGAAGATAAGAGCGCACTTTGTTAATAATTATATAAATACAAACTTTTCACGAACAATAAATGGTACCTATTATAAGCAATTTTACAAAATTATTTGTAATGAAATAAATACATATTTCATAAAATGTTCTGTAAATAAGATTACCAAATAATTCTTTTATGTACGTATAAAATTATAGAATAAAAGGCTTAAAGAAAAATAAAAAAAAATCCGCTTGTTCACTGCGACTAAAAGAATAAAAATGGTTTATTTGCAGAAGAAATTTAACCTAAAGGAAATCTAAGGAAAAGAAAAAGTGAAAAAATCAATCAAAATTTTTCAAATAATAATTAAAAACTTTAAAAATTAATAAATTATCTTCGCTGAATTTGATTAGCCCTTATAGATCTATTTTGAATAATTCAATAGAACAATTCGTTAGATGCCAAGTCGTCAGGGTACAAAATTTTTATAGTTAAAAATTTAATATATATATGACGGGATTTGAAGTTCTTTGCAAACACATAGTTTACCTTCCTTCCTTTTGCAAACATACTCCTTGACACATTCCTTTGCCCCTTTGCGATATCATCGCTTTACCATTTTAGCTTCAACATTGTAATTTCGTTTATTTTTAATTTTCGAGATTTCTTATTCTAATTAATTAGCATTTTTAGTGATTAGCAGTTATTAAGTTTAATAAACATAAATTGTGAAGTGTAGAGCGTCAACGTTGAGGCAACACTGATAAATTGATTTTATTAAATAAATTACTTCAATATTCTTTAATTAAATCCTTCCGCTTACGAATATAAATTGTTTATAAATACATAAACGAAACAACTGAATGATGTAATGTCGGTAAAACTTATATGGTTGATTGCTAGGAAAATCAGGTTCTGGGAATTTTTTAACAAATTTGAGATTTTTATGTTATTAGATTAATCTCTTACTCTTATGGAATCTCCAATTAGCTCATTTATTATATTGACGATAAATTGTTATAAAATAAAAATAAGAAATAAATCCGAACTTTTTGATTTAAAAACTAGCCAATACTTTTTATATTGTTCATTTGGTTTAAGGGTGTTCAATTTATATTCACATTTCATATATTAGATTTTATTTATTCATTTCTTTACCAGAATAAACTATACGTTCCGTATAATAAACTAACAAATAAAATTAAAACGATTACATTTTAAACTATGAAAAATAAAAAATAAATTCGTTCTTTTACGAATTTTTTTTTTACATGGAAAGGTTTATCGGTTAGATCCATACTCTATCTGTCACAAAAAATTGACCAAAAATTAGAAAAGCTATATAATCCGATCATGTCGACCAAACCAAAATACTCGTCAAAAAGAATTTTAACGTTCTTAATAATTCCTTGTATGTATGCTTTGATAAATGAAATTTTCCTTAAAAACAATGTCATGAAGGTGATGCAATTCTTCCACAAGCTGATGCATAAAGGAGAAATTATTTATGAGTCGAGTCGAGTTAAAATTTAAAGAATCAATTCTCATTTTTCTAGTCAAGTCGAATTTTATAAAATTTTGACTCAACTTAATTCGAGTAAAATAAAATTTACTCGACTCGATATAAACCCGAATTTATTCAAGTCAGATTGAGTTTTAAGTTAAATTCGAGTTAATATAATTGTTCAAATTCATATAAAATTAGTTCATTTCACTGTGATATCAATGATTTTTTCGTGAAAATTATACAAATAGCACTCTCATATATATAAGCAAAATGAAAACTTTATTAATCTTTTCAAAGTTAAAATAAATTACCGATCGGTCAAAAAAAAAAATTATCGTGAAAATGTAAAACTATGTCTTTTCTAAAGTATCTAAGTGTTACTAAATATTAAAAACTTCTTATTCAGAATAATTTTATGGTAAATAAATTCTATCGATAACAAATTAAAATTACTATAGACTAATAAAATGATAAAAAATAAATTTATAATTATAGAGTGATAGGATAGCGTAGCAATCGCAGAATCAAACAGGTATAATATCTACTTCTGCTTTTGCGCAAGCTTGAGTTATTCCTAACCTATTTTCTACGTAGTCTACTTCTACAACATTAACTACAATTCCATATTGAGTAGGTAAGTTTTTTGGTGCCGTAAAATTAACTATTTTAGTAAATGGAGTATTAGCTTTAGTTAACATACATCCTTTAGGACAAATAGTTTCAAGATATTTTTCGCCTATCATTTGTTGACTTTTAAGATCGTAATAATAAACAAAGATTGCGGTATTTCTTGTTTGATCTGTATTTAAAGTTCCAGTAATATTAAAAGTCGCGTGGTCTCCGGGGATGACCGGATCGGGATTAAGTGTAACAGAGAGTAGGGGTAATCGAAATGGACCATCTTTATCACAATGATCAAATTTTGTTGTTGCATTGGCTGTGGAAAACACAACCATTAAAATTAATGCAAAAATAAATTTTCGGTTCATGATTATTATTTTCTTTACAAAGGTATGTTTAATTGTAATCAATTTTTTTTTTTTCAGACCAAGTTGAGAATCAGAGCCGTTTTATAAAGAAATAAAATACCCGATTCCAATAATCAATGCTAATGATATTATATTCTAACATATTTCTATTTTGGATTACTTTTTGTGTGATTTACTTTCGTTCTATTTTTCTGATTAAAACAATTAATAAAATGGGGATAAATTATATTCAATCTTTTTTTGATTGTCTGTTAAAGATGTAGGGATGGAATCGATCCTGCTAAATCGAATTAGAATCGATTACTTTCGACATTTGAATAGGGATGCATTAGGCAAACCAATTAATTTGATTTGAGAAGAATAATTGCGGAATGATCAATAATAATATTAAATAAACGAAACTACTCTAACTAACTATAAAATTGAAAGAATCTAAAAGCAAACTTAAATAGATAAATCGAAAGCGCGGACAAATAAAAAAAAAATAAAAATAAAGAAACTAAAAATTAAACTAAAAAAAAAAAAATAACACCGCGTACTTCAAGCTGGAAGTGGATTTATTTTAATAATTAAAAATTTTCAAAAAAAATGAAATAAATTTCGATATTGTAAATCAATTTCGATATCCGAATCATTTTGAAATTATTTTAAAAAACTTTCAAATATTTGAAATGAAATTTGTATTTCAAACGGAAACCCTAACTGACTCTAATGTATTACAAACTAATTATAGTATTCTAATAAGTAATGATTTTGATATTATATTCATTTAAAATTTAATGGTTTATTACCCTAATAAAGTTAATTTTTATTTTTTTTTTTTTCGTCTTTTTAAAAGAAATATATTCAATTTAATCTTGTTGTTACTTATGGAACACTAAAAGATTTAAATGGAAAAATAATTAGCAGATCAATGCGAAATTTGAGGTATAACATTAACACTAACTTAATCCATCATCATTTCGAAACTTTAGCCAATAACAAAATAAATTAAGAAATGACAATTTAAAATATTCATTTATTAATTTTTACTTTTGGGGTTCTTTCGCTGTGAGCCGCGGTGATCCGATTCTTATAAAAAAAAAAAAATTATCATAAAAAAAATTATAAAAAAATACATAAAGTAAAAATAAAAAAAAATAAGAATTGATCGAAGAATATATATATTGAAAAACCAAAAACCCAAAAAAAAAAATAAAATAAAATAAAAATCGATCGATAAGGACTATCGAATTGATTATTTTAATATTCGAAATCCGATATTCGAAATCTATTTCGACATCCGAATCATTACGATATTCAAATATTCATTATGTATTTTCGAATATTTGAATTTTATTTATTTACAAACAAATATTCGAATATATTAATTGCAAATTTTTTTATAACATTAACCTCATTAACAATATAACTTATCGTTTTTTACTCCAATGATTGGATTGCAAGGAAGTTTCGAGCGTCAAAAAAATTTTTAACAAAAATTATTTTACTAAATTTATTAATAGTAAATACAACAATAACTATTCTATATTGATCAATACTATAATTCGTTAACTTTCAAAATTTTTCTCAAAAAAAAATAAATATTATCTATTTATTAAATTAGACAATAAAATCAAAATAACTAATTTTGATTTTAAAAAAAAAAATTAATGGATTTATGATACTTCAGCTTGAAAGCAATTTAATTTTAACATGTAATCAAAAATTTAATTAAACTTTTATTTAAATAATATATAAATAATTTTTATTCTTTTTATTCTTTTTAAACATAACTTAATGATTAATAATATTTTGGTTGATGAATTATTTTTATTAATAATCTATGCTTATTTATATACTATATTTATATTTTTACCGTCGCAGGGACCGGTCCCATTATCCGGAGACCGGTCCTACCAGGACGATCCATCCCTACTAAAAGGCTTTGCTAATTAAGATTAAATATTTATAACATTTAAACTTCCCAAATATATTAAATTTCCCAAAATTATTTTGTTTAAACATAAAGTTTCCTTCGAGGAGTTGGTCTTTTTCATGCGCCCTTCGTCAAGGAAGCATGATCACATATTTATTTATTGATCCTTGCCCATCGTTGTCATTAGTGGTTTTTTATATTTTATTATCAAGTTATTTTCATTTATTTTCTCTTTCTGATAATCTCCTCTAATGTTTCCTTTTTCATTATATTCTACAGATCTGAAATAACTAGCGAGAAAGAGAGAAGTTGTTCATATCATGCATCCAAGCACTACCGCTCATGGATCCTTAACAGGTAGGGTTGAGCTTAACACATTATGCGCGGTCATTCAGTGAATCATTACATATAGACTTCAGGTAGTAGGCGCGGTCATTGGTAAAGTGAAGATAAACTCAAGTGTGTAATTAATTTATAAAATGTTTTGGGTCAGCATTTACAACCCGAACTAGACTCATTTTTATGATTAATTTATGATTAATATAGCCGTAAACCCTAAATTTGATTGGGTTTTTTCACATTCTGGTAACGCTAAAAGAAATTACAAAATTTCTACTCGCTACAACAAACATTAATACTATGTTAAATTTTTTATGATTCCAATATTTTCATTTACACAAAATTCAATCCCTAAGAATGTACTATCCTCACCTTCAAGACGATCAAATTTCATCTTTGATGAATTTCTTACCAAACTAGATGAACCTTTGGGTAATAACAGTACAGGATTTAAAAATATTTTTGAAAATGAATTTGACTAATTAGGAGCAAAATTGATACAAATAACATTTGAAATTTAACCAGTAACGATATAAATAAATAGACAAAAGCAGTTTCTCCAGAAAATTCTCTCCCCCAAATGAAATAATCCCGACACCCACACATAATTATGCAGATATTACTGTATTCAGCAATAATAAAATTTGGTCACCACGTGCTTTACGCCCGATCATTGTAAAATTGATTGAAAGCAAATTTGTAAATAATAAAAAATGTTTTAATAATTCCATATAGATGTTAATTAAATGATACGATTTAGTAATGGAAGAACTTAAATTAATTGTGTGAAGTTTGGTAAACCAAAATAAAATTTCACGCGAAGAATTTTTCGTTAAAAAAAAATAAAAATAAAAATAAAAAATAAATTTAAAAAAAGAATTTACTTATTTACCAAAAAACTGAATAAAAATAAAATCGAAATTAAAAAAATTTAAAAAAATTTAAAATAAATTAAAAATGAAATAGAAAAAAAAAAAATCGAAAAAAAAGAAAGAAAAAGAAAAACCTACATTAAGCAGCAGCCCAAATATGAACAAAAATCCTAAAAAAAAAAAAAATAATAAAAATAAAACGATAAATAATAAAAGAAAAAAAAAATTATAATTCGGCTAATAGCTAAAAGTTAACTATATTTACGAAATTGTAAAAAAAAAAAAATTTGGCATATTGTGATTGGTTAAGATAGTTTTATAAGATACAAAAAGGGTGTTTGGAATTGGAATCTCAATTTCAGACACTCGAAGATCGTCTGAATTCCAACTACAGACGAAAATCAATTTCAGTCACAACATATCGATCGTTCATTCAAATTCAGTGAATCTGAATCAAATACATACACAATCATAACTATGATACGAGTTAAATAAAACTATCAGCTTTAACCGGATATCCCATCCAATAATTAATTTATTGATACTAACTAAATTACTAATGGAATAATATGATAAAAAAAATATGATAAATTAATCTACCGTTACAACATATTTTTTTTATAATGTATTTGATCGGTTGCGATTGATACGTTTCCGAGAAGGAGACTTTAAGAATTCAAGAGAAAGAATATAAGTGAGAAAAATGAAAATTATGGAAAAGTTTAATAAATATTATCTATTTTTGTATTACATGAATATATAGCGAAAATTAGAAATCTAATTAAATAAGAAATTTTTATTTGGTACATTACACATGATCGCTAAAATTCGACGTAAAAATTTCAAGAATGCTTGACTAACAGTAATTAATGTCCGTATACATTATCGTGATAGTTATGAAAAGGTTTTTAAGAATAACCTTTTAATTAAATTAATATTACATAAATCATCTAGAAATTCGTGTAACCTAAATTTCTTAAGTGCATGAAACTCAAATATTAAGAAAAAATAGTAATAAAATGAATTTCATTTCAGTTTCAGTTCTGATTATTCTTCTTGGAAATTGTTTTGTGATAAAGAAAAGGAAAAAAAAATGATAGAACTAAATTCGATATTATATCTAAATTTTTGTAATTAAATTGCGAATGAGAATTGTTATGTAGATTCTAACCAAGAAGTTGAACATCATTATATAGTATTTTTTTTATCTTTGGGATTTCTTTTGCTAAAATTATTGAAAATTAATAGATAAGAGCGATAACGATAATATGATTTATTTCCAAGAATCATTAACAAGAAATAAAGCATCAAGCAGAGACTAAACTGTAACAAGAGTTAATGTACAGCCTATATCAGTACTTGAATTTGAAACCTCAACTACCATAAGGTACGTATCTTTGTTGTCTGGTAATTGAACATCCACCGTTTGAGTAAACGGGTCACCAGCTTTAATTTTACATCCTTTTCCAGTACAACCAACAGTACTAGTGTAGCCTATTGAAAAATTTGGATTTGATACATGATAAAATGTAACCGCAACAATGGTACTTTCGGTGACATCTTCCGAAAATTTTCCGGATATATGTACTTTATTATCTTGTCCAGCGACGAGAGTATCGTGTTCAAATGATGCTTGTATGGTTGGTAGAAACGATCCATCACCTTTCATTTGGGGACAAATAAAAAAACTGGTGCTTCTTTTAAAAAGTTTATGTGGAATTGCATTGACCATGGAAAGAGCTACCAAAAAGAGGAATGCAAATATAAATTTTCGGTTCATGATTATGATTTCTTTGAGAAGTTAAGTTTGTTGAATTTTTTTTTGGTGAATGTAGTTATCAAATAAGCTTGGATTCTTAAATTCAGAGTAAATTGGAACCAGTGCCTTTTTAAAGGAAAAAATAAAGTAAAAAAAAAAAATTTAAAAAAAAAAAAAAAATCGTTATTCCTTTAAAATTTTATACTACATTATTATGGTGCCTAATTTTGTTAATATGCTATTTCGTTTTTACTATGAACAATTTCACTATAAGGAATTTAAAATTCTTCCATAGTAAAGTTAAAAGAAAGTATTTTTATTTATTAGGAAGACGATCAAATAAATGCTTTTATTTATATTTCCATGAATAATAGAATCCGAAGCGAAATTACATTAACTTGATAGTTGTTATAAAGCAAAATGTTTGGATCGTTATGGAGATAACCTGACTCCCTCCCATATTATTTTTTTTTTTTTTTTATTTTAAAATAAAAAAAAATTATATTTTACCGTTTTGCAAATCGATAAAAAAAAAATTTTTTTTTGAAAAACATTTATCACGTGTTACGTGATAATTCTTTTTCGTCGATCTTTAAATTACAAAATAAATATCAGGTATGATTTCTCGTGCTTTTATATTTACTATGAAAGAATTTTTAATTTCTTGTTAAAACTATCTTACTGTGAAATTGTTTCAAAGAGAAACAAAATATCATATCAACAAAATTAGGTAACCATAAAGCGCCAATCATTATGTACTGTAAATAGATTATAAATTATTAAAGGAATACGATCTTATTTACTTTTTTTTTTAATTATTTTTCCTTATAAAAAGACACTTATTTCAATTTACTCTGAATCCAAGAACTCAAGCTTATTTAATAACTAAAATTTCACCAAAAAAATCAATAAAGTCAACTTCTCAAAGAAATCATAATCATGAACCGAAAATTTATATTTGCATTCCTCTTTTTGGTAGCTCTTTCCATGATCAATGCAATTCCACATAAACTTTTTAAAAGAATCAGTCCGTTTATTTGTCCCCAATCAGAAGGTTCAACGAAACCACCAAACTTTCAAGTATCATTTTCACCCAATCCTCCCTCCACTGGAGAAAAGGTTAACGTTACTATATCCGGAAAATTTTCGGAAGATGTCACCGAAAAAACCACAATTTCAATTGGATTATTGGATCGACAGGGTGAACAATTAAAAGAAGACGCTTTTGAGTTTCCTGCATGTGGAACTGGATGTACTAAAGCTGGTGACCCGTATTCCCGAACGGTGGAAGTTCAAATACCAAAGGGTGATCATTACATTGTGTTTATTGGTGTTTCAAATACAAATACTGATGTTCTAGGCTGTGAAATGACCGCCATTTTATAGTTGTCGATTTGTTAGAACTTGAGTCACCATTTTTAAATTTTTACGATTTATGATCTTTAATTTTTGAAAAATTTAACATTAACCAGCCAATGAAATTAATCTTTCTCACGTGATTGATAAAACATATTAGCAGAAAACTTATTAATTTTAAATTAGAAAATAGATTTGTTACATCTTGTAAACACATTACAATGTGCTGAAGTTCGCTTGCTAAATTCTAAAATAAAAACAAAATAACTTAAAATATTTTAGTAAAATTAATAAAATATCTAATATTATTTATGTATTGAGGTTTATATCATTTTTTAAAAAATTCATTATATAAATTCTTCTATTCTAATATATAATTATTTAAATTAAAAAAATTTTAATAAATATTTATGAAATACTGTTCATAATATTCAGAACTATCATATGAAAGAGATGATCTAGAATTGATTATTAACGAAAAAATAGAAATATAAGATTTAAAACATTTGAAAAATAAAATTAATAAATCTTTTAATTTTAGTAAAAAAAAAAAAAACTTATCCTAGCAGCCATCCCTATTTTTTCTTATTTTGACAAAACTTTAAAGATAAAAAGATACTTAACTTTTTCATTAAAAAATCTTTAACCAGACTATAAGTATAGGAAATTATTTTTTTTTCAAAATATATTTTTTAAATCTTAATGCTATAAAGAAATTTATCTTTTTTGTAAGCTTATTTGAGCCAAAAGCTTTGAGCAAGTTTATAGCTTAATCTTTAAATATTAATTTATTGAAATAATGGAAAATTATATAAATCTATTATTTTATAACTTAAATCTTTTAAACTATTATAGTATATGAGGGTTAATACTTAATTTGTAACTCAATTTAATAGCAAATTTCCCATATCTTAAAATATTCAGTATATTGTTATTTTTGAACAAAAATTTTAAGTTAAACTCTTTTGGGATATAGTATATTAATAGCAAAAAATTTTTATAGAAAGTAATTTAAATTTCCTTTGAGAAATATATGAATTTGTTTTATTCTTAAAATTATAAAAATATTTATGTGCTGTATTTTTCTTTATTAATTATAAAATACATAATTACTTAATTATATTTAATATGCCATTAAATGTATCTATTAGAATAATTATTTAACTATAATATCATTAATTGACTGAGAAAAAATTGTTATTAAGTAATAAAAATTAAAATAATAGAAATGAATGATATTGAAAAATGTGATTTAAAAAGTAATATAAAATTTAACACAGGTATTTTTGTCTTAATGACAATTTAAAATTAGTCTATACATATAAATATATAATGTAAACTTAATTTTTAAATTTTAGAATATTAAATTATAATTAATATTACGTCAATTCAAGTAAATCAAACAAATTGTTATTTAATTACTCTAAAAACTAATATGTCTTTAATAGCTAGTGATTAAATACATTTTATTATTATTAAAATTAGCTGTAAAACTTATCAGAAAAGTTTGTAACCCTATAGAGTTAAAAATTCACATAACTAATATCATATAATATTTAAATAAATAATTAAAGAAATATTTAATTAAATAAAAGGTTACAATGAATAAATATTAACTGAAAACTAAATCATAAAATATGGATAACTATTAGCTGATAGATAAATTATTTACTGAAAAAAAAGGGTAAAAGAATTATTGAATATTAGACAACTTCAAAATAAAGGTAATATAAGAAATTTTAAAAAGAATATATAAATTATAATTATATCATAAAGAAATAATAGAATTAACAGATTAATTAAAATAAAAATACTAAAAATATTAAAAAACAATAATAAAAAATAATAATAATTACTGATAATTTAGAAAGAATTTTATAGAAATTATAGAAAGAAAATTAGGAAATAATACAAATATTAGAAGGAAAAATAAGAAATTATGATTTTCTAATTTTTTATTTCTATAATTTCTATAAGATCTACAAAAAAGAAAATCAAGAAATTATAGGATTTACAGAAATAATCTATATTAATTTATAGAATTTTCTTATATAAAAAAGATTATCATTTAAAAAAAATCCTTTTACTTTAATAATGAAATAATAAATATTTCTTTAATAATAAATGAAAACTTATATTTGACAGTAAATACAAAAATATATTGAATAAATACTTAAATAAAATTACTTTACATAAACTATGTTTGAATATATATTTAATTAATATTTTATTGCAGAAAATTAGAAAACTTATAATAATAAAATGATTAAATAAAAGGTCTAATGATAATGAAAATTAGAAAAGAAATATGAAAATAACTTAGAATACTAAGAAATAAAATGAGAAGAATAAATGAAATTAAATATAATAATAAAATTTAACTGAAGAAAATATACAATAATACTGATGATAAAGAATTATAAAAATAAAAAGAAGAAGATTACAAAAGATATGATGCATAACATCTAAAGGTATCAAACAGTTTGAAATTTCAAAATAACATTTTCTTGTGACTTGTATATATGGTTAATTTGATTAGACAAAAATTTTTTATTGATTTTAATGATGAATTTCGTTAAAATCATTAAAATTTATATTTAAAACTTATTTAATTCCTCTAAAAATCTTCCAGAATCCTCCTGTAAGATCTATATTTCTTTACTACATACTCTACCAATTTTCTATTAATATCTTTCCTATAAAGATCTATATAGCGCTAATATTTTTTTGAAAACTTTTTAATAGTTATTAAATTTACTGATTCAAGAACTTCAGGAACCACTTTTTATAATTCTTCTTTTGAATAATCATAATTTTTACATAAATATCTTTTGGCTGCATCCTAATACCTTTAAATAAAATTTAATTCACAGTAAAATTTAAGAAAAAAATGCATTTATATCCTGCATTTTTAATTAATTCTTCAATAGCACCTTTTTGAGCAAAAAAATCTGATTCTAAGGATATTACCTGACATGCATAACAGGTAATTCTTAAAATGTCTTGAATTTTTTCTTTGCATTTATTACATCCTAATACTAAATCTCCAGATGGTCATTTTTCACGCTCTATTAATACTTGTTTAATTACTTTAGGTTTAATATAAAGTTTCTCATCATGATATATTATTGGAAATACTATTAATTGTAACTGATTATTTAGTTTAAAGTAGGTATTTCGCATAATTGATTACTTACTACTCAGGTTTAAATTTATGCAGCTTGCAACTAAAGCATCTTTGCTAAAAGCAGCATGACTGTTACCATCCCTAACTTTAACCTTTATCTCTACTTCTATTATTACCTCTACTTCTGATATTCTTATCATTTTATTCAAAATTATTACTATTATTACTATTATTATCTTGTTCATCAGTAATATTATAATTTATTCCATAAAAAATTAATAACAAATAAGTTCTATTTATTACATTCATTAGCATCTATAATAAAAATAAAAAAATTGAGCAAAAAGTAAAAAAATAACATAAAAAAAAAACTTAAAATTCTGAAATTTAATAAGCATTTTATAAGCTTAATTTTAATGATCAGTAAAATTTCTAACCTTACATTTTGATAGTTAAAATATAATTAAATATTATTATAAAAATTTTATGATAATTCAGCTTTTATTGAAAAAATTATATATGGCAGTTATTTTATTTTTAAAAAATTGTAGGCAAATTCTGCAAAATTGTTTAAGAGATAAAATGAATAATTTAAAATTAAAAAAAATTTGCTAATATGTTCATTCATTAAAATTTTTATAATTTCTTAAATAATAAACTTATGATGATTTTGAACTTTCTCTCTCTTTCTTTTTTTAAGATTCAAAAAAATTCTTTTTTGAAATAAAACTTTTATAAATTTAAGCTAAAGAATA
>CAJVPP010001583.1:0-19054 GCA_910592005.1 Funneliformis mosseae | reverse complement strand
AGAAATCAACAGAAGGGGAAAGAGGAAGGAAAATGAAAAAAGAAGAAATAAATGAAATAAAATAAAATCAAAAAAAATCAAAAAAAATTTAAAAAAATAATGAAAAAAGAAAATAAAAAAAAAGATTGGAAGGAGAAGAGGGAAGAGGAAAGAAAAGAAATAAGAAAAAAGGATTAAAAAAAAATATAAAATAATGAAAAAAAAAATGTAAATAAAATAAAATGAGAAAAAGGATAAGAGGGGGAGGAAAGAAAGAAAAATAAGACAAAACAGAGGAAAAAAAAATAAATTGATTGATAAATCAATCAATTTAATATAAACCAGTTTATTTATCCTTAAAAAGTAAGACTAGTTTTCAACTTGAATCAAATCAAGTTTGAGTTGAGTTTAAATCAAATCAAATTAAATATTTAACTTGACTCAAACTCAATTTGATTCGCAAATTATTGAGTCAAAAAATTATAAATTCAATTTGATTTAAACTTAACTCAGCTTATCTAACTCATGAGTTGACTTAACTCATTTAGAACTCTATAGATCAGCAATTACAAATACAAGGTTATGCTGTATCTCTTGAACTTTTATAATTGCATATGTGAATTAATCAATAGTTTAAAAGTAAATAAAGAACTTTCTTAATTTAGAGTTATACAAAACTTCTTGATAATCAGAAAAGTTAACGAAAGTCTGTTAATAAACTTTACTTATAAGCAATAGATTTGCCTATTATATTTGTAGTATTATCAGATACAAAAAATATGTTAAAAAAGTAATAATATTAAAAGAAGTATCTTTCACATTAGAATCATGTAATTGGCTAGGTTCGTTTACATTATTTTTTACTTGATCAGCTTAAAAAAGTTGTTTGTTTTTTTCTTTATCAATGATAAAAATAGATAAAAATAGAGTTTTATCATTTGTAAAGATTAGAGTTCTGAACAGATAAATTCAGATCAGGTTAATCAAGTTACTTGAACTGAGAGAACCAGATCAGGTCAAACAAAAATCTAATCTGATTTAATTTTCATTTGACCTGACCTGACCTGACCTAATCTGATTAAATTATTTAAATTATTTAATAAATAATATATTATATTTGATTCAATTTAATATTCTAATTTATTTTATTATTTTTCTTTTGCTTTTTCTATGAAAAAATTGTATATTATCACTGGATTTATTTTTGTTTATCTTAACGTCTAAGTTGAATGATTGTAACAGTTGATTCTACATATTAGAGTTTCCAATCTTAAAATTTTCTCTAAATCTTACAGGTATCCGTTATACTTAAATCAACTTAGCAATTTATTATGTCTTAGAATTTAAGATATATTTAATCAAACTCATAATGACAAACTCAATAGTAAGTTAGTGTAAGATATCACAATAATTCTAGATAAGGGACAACGTTAAAGGAAAAAGTAGTTTATATAGATTTAAATTAATTCCTTTATTTATAACTTAAAACTCATAAAAGAGTTAATTTACAACTTAAGCAAAAAGCTATTCTATTTATACAAAATTAATTTGTTACAGCTAACTACTTGTTATGCTATAAATTAATTAAATATAGATATATGTTTCAATAAAAATATATTTAAATATAATAAAATAATAAAAATAATATAAATTATAAAAGTAATAAAAAGAAATAAAATAAATTATAGACGTTAAAGAAATTACAGGCAAAACAGAGTAAACAGAATAAATAGACTGTACAAAAAATACAGAAGAAACAGAAAAAATAAGCGAAACAGTAATTATTGTTGATTACTATTTGACGCAGCAGTAATATCATTTAATATGAGATCATTATTAATCATCAAATCCCACGTGATATTTTGAGTTGTAATTTCTTTCATTGACAATTCTCCTCCTACTTAAATTTTGAACGTCATAGTGAGAAAGAATTTCACCTTCAAAATAAGATCCTATATTTTACTTTTTGTTAATTATTATATTTGTCAAGTTATTAAGACTTTTGTTTATAAAAGCTGAGATATTTCTAACTCTTAGAATAGCATAAAAGTCTTAACAGCAGTTTTTTATTGATATGAATTTAAAACTAATTTTACTTATTTATAATCAATATCTTCTAATGAGTCTAAAAATTCACTGGTTAAATACATATTCATTAATATTTTAATTTTATTTCTTGCTATTTTTGTTCATATAAAATAATCTATTTATTTGCTTAAAAATTTAAAGAAAAAAATATTTGGATATTTTTCTTGGTAATTATCAGTTTGTATAAGTTTTTTAGCCTTTTTTATTACTATATTTTTAATAATTAGCAAACTTTGTGTATGACAATCTAAAATTCACTTTGTTAACTCTTACTTTAAATCTAGAAAGAATAGCTATCTACCACTATGCAACTTTAATAAATAAGGTACTGAAACTTAAAGTTGATATTTTTTATATCTTCAGTCACAAACCTGATTAAGTTATAAGCCAAAATGACTTGCAATTACACAAATACTACCTAACCAGTTCAAAAAATGTAAAACTATTAGCTTTTCATGAATACACTATTGTCATTTTTTTTAAGAATTATTCTAGAATAAGTAGTTCTTTTATTTTCTTTAACAAACATTATTAGGAGGTTTAACTATAAATATAAGCAACATAAAGTAGAACACATTATAAATTTTTATTTATACTATGATTAATATAGTGTATCTGATCTATATAAGATATCCTCTCTATATAAAATACCTGCTGATTAAACTACCTAGGTATTTTGCAAATATAGAAGTAAATTTGTAAAAAACTCAGGGTAGTTTAGTCAGTATTTTATAGTAAGTATATATATATCATTAGGCTGCTTCACCCAATGAATACAAATATCATTCTTATAATTATTTATATTTTCATCATAAATGAATGGTATGAATATGAAGATCTAAGAATGATAAAATGCTTAAAGACAATGATGATAAGATCATAGGTGATGTTATGTATTATTTATAAGATATATAAATAATTTTAATTCCTGATACCTTCATGTTTATCAATATCAAAAAAATCTAATTCTGACAGATTATTTTTAAATTAATAATAATTATATGTTCGCTTTATGATTATTTGTCATTCTACAAAATGTTTATACCTTTAATCAATTTATTATTGTTATCAATTTATCAAAAAAAAACAAATTATTTTGAAATAAAATACCTTTATATTAAGTTTCAAATTGTATATAATTATTATAAAGATAAAGCATTAAAAATGTACTATTCTTAAAATTAAGATTAATATATTATAAACAATAAAAACTCTTTTACTAATTAACATTATATATAAAAATCACAAATGAATCATTATTTTGAGTAAAAATAGGTATAGATTTTGACATAATAGATTTTTAAAGAAAAGTATCTCAATTAACTGAAATCCCAATTTTCAATTTGACTTTATTAATAAATCTTTTTCACATATTAAATTTAAGACTAAGTTCATATTAATCATCATTACAAAACTTTTCATCTTTTATAGTACACATTTAAGTATATAAAGTTCAATAACCATTGAAAAATCAACAAGATTTAGTATTAAGGGATATTTTTTCTTTTTATTATTATTTGGTTTCTTTAAAGATTCTGAACTAATAGTAGCTATTATTGACTATGAACAAAAATCTATAACTATGTTTTGAGAATTGTTACCACTAAAATTAATTGTGTAAGGTTCTATAGTTATAGTTTCTTTTGCAAAAAAATCCATCAATAAGAAATAATTGATCAATGAAGTAATTGAAATCAAACTTTTTATTGTTCAATTACATTTTTTCTATATTTCTAAAAAAACAAATTTTTTTTAAAAAAATACCTTTTAAGTTTAGACCCAAGATTTACTAAAAGTAAAACTAATACTTAACAATATTTAAACTAAGAAAAACTAAAAATCCTAAAAATAAAAAAAGGAAACATTAGTAACATTTCTAGAATTTTTCTTTTTTTTAAAAAAAGAAACTTATTTAAGAGATTAATTCCTGATTATTTTTAATTTAACAAGTTTTATACAACTATAATGTGATGGTAAATAAATGAGATTCAATTAAAATTTGAATTTTTATTTAAATATCAAATTATTTTACAAATTCTAAAAAATCATTAAAATATTATGAAATCTTCTGATTTGATGAGTTCAACATATATTTAAATAATATTGTTCAATGAAATAAACTTTAATTTTATATATTATTTAAAATCACGTAATTTTTCAATAGATCTGAATCATTTAATAGTCTTTTAACAAATTATGAATAGATCAAATGATCTAGATTAAAAAACTTTATAGTAATTTGATCTATTGATCTTTGCATGACTAATATTGCTATAATCATCCCATATATAATCATATCTTGTTTATTATTACTTAATTTTACAGTCTTAAATATTTAAAATCAAAAAATTCTTTTTATAATCATTATCATATACTAATCACTATTACCATTAAAAAAAAATTTTTTGATTTTAACAATGTGGTATTACTATAAGTTTTATTAAATTATATATGTACTAATTATATAAAAATAAAAAGACAAATGAGAAATCTAAACTAAAATTGCAGCTATCATTAAAAAAAATTTTTTTTTAACAATGTAATACTTTTGTAAGTTTTATTAATTTTAAAATAAAATTATATAAATATTTAAAATAAAAGTAAGTAATAAAAACAAAAACTATAATTATCTTCTGTAGTTCTATTTTAACCTATATAGATTGACTAATTACTAGAAAATCTCTCTAAAAAACTAAAAAATCTATATTTAATGATTTAATTTTTAATAAAAAATTCGAATAACATTGTTATTACCTATTAAAAAATCTAACTAAGAAAAACCAAACTTGAGAGTTGAAGTAATCCAATTTTTCTAATAATTATTAATTATAGAAACTTTATGTGAGATAATAGAACTTTTTAAACTATCATATTTTTTTTTCATTTTTACTGAGATCCCTTTAATTTATTCTTTTTTAATTATTTCTGTATATTTAAAATTTAGATATATTCGTAAAAATTCTGATATAAAGAAGTTTGTTGTTCTAACTAATATATTTATATTATTAATAGGCAAAAAGACTTTCTTCAATATGTAAAACATTAAAAATAGGATGATACCTTTTAATATTTGAATATAGGATTTTATATTTATATATAAATCCAAAAATCTGAAAAAGTGATTGTTTGATATCATTAAATATTCTTATTCATTTGACATTTTCCTCTAATTTAGATAGTATATAGGTATTTAAAAATTCTTATATAGAAGCATTGATATTATTAATGATAGTACTTCTTTTTGTATAAGTCTATAAATAATTGTAGTTTTCTATAGCTACTTTATATGCTACTCATAACCAATCTTTATATAACTCTAAATGTCTACTTGATAGTTTTGAGATCATAAATAATTTATTAGTAAATTATTTGATATTGAATGCTTTTTTTTCTTGAATAAAAGAGGTGGTTTCAGATGGTTTATTATTATTAATGTTATAAATATTTAATATATTTTTCTAGTGAATTTCTGAATTTTTATGAAGATTAATTAAATTAGCATTTCTATTTAGGTTCAGAAAAGAAAAAAATTGTAAAGAGATATTTAGATTCTTTAGAACTTTTTTGAAAAAGATTCTATAGTGATATTATTATAGTTTAAATGAAGTTATAGATCCTCAAAATCTGTAAGATTAAAAGTGAGTAAAATTATGATATTTTTGCTTTAGCTAATTTGTCAGCTTTATTATCATAAAAATCACCTGAATGTTTCTTTATTTTAATTAATATGACTAAAAGTTAAAAATCAGAGTAAATTTTATTAACTAGTATTTATATAATGTAGTTAGTATTATGATTAGAATAGGATATATTCTTAAATAAGATATTTTAGGATAATCTAAGTCTTAAACAAAAACTTTATAATTTTTAGGACATTTTAGAAAATATATATATATATTGTAATTTTGAATAATTAGTAATTACTAGAATAATTATTTTGGATAAACAATCTAAGATATCCTAACTAGAACAGTCTAAAATATTAAAAATCTTGTAAAATGCTATTCTATTATATCACTAAGTATAATTAAGTATTTTTTTCTAGTACATATTATGATATTTTATATTATAAAAATCATTATATTAAAATTTATTATAAAAAAAGTTGGCTGTTAATACTATATAAAGTCAATTTTACTGTGTTATAAAGATTGACAAATAATTAATGATATTAATATCATTAGTATTTTTAACTTAGTTAACATTTTTATTTTATTTATTTTATTTTTATATTTTATTATTATTATCTATTATATTATTATCATTGTTAAATTATAATTTATCTTTTATATTTATCATAACATTATAAAATAGTTTAACGTTAAATAGTAATTTCTTATAATTGTATTTTTATATAAATAGGATAGAAATTTGTCCTTATAAAAGGGTAGAGATAACAGTGTAAATTCAATAGTTTGAGTTCAAGACTTAGAATCTAAGGTTAAGGATTGTTAAGGATACAAATCTCTACAATAAAAGAATCTCTTTTTAAAACTACATATATTAAAAATCCTTCAATGTGTTAATTGTATTTATCATATTTACAAGTTATTAAAGTTATTTAATTATCTTAAAAGAATAAATTTAAGATTGATTGTGATAGAACTTATTTCATAATAACTTAATAGTTTCTTGCACATTACTCTCTGCTATTAAGTCATAGTTACCTTAAGTTTGATAAACTGAGCATAGGGTTAATACTGTATATATTATTTTTAATGTCTTTATAAATATTGATATTATTAATATATATTCTGAATATCCTTATTTTCATATTATCATAATAAAATTTTATATTCTTAATTTTTTTACTTAAGATTACTATTTGTAATTAAGACATTAAAATATATCTAACTCTTAATTTATCAAATTTTTGTTTTTAAATTTAACAAATCTGTTAAATATAAATACTTAGTAAAATTACAAATAATTTTAATTAAAGAATTCAGATGATAAATTTAATTACAAATTTTGTGTAAAATTATATTAGATTATAAAAGACATAAAGAGGTAAAAGTTATAAATTTTAATTAATTTATTTTATTATTCCTTAAAATATAAGTATAAAATTGATAAAACATTATAGAAAAATTATAATATTTAATATCTAGTAATCATAAAAAGATGAAATAAAGTTTATTAAATTTATCATATTAGATATATTTATTGATAGTATTTTTAAAATTTTAAAATTAATAATTATTAATATATCTTAATATTTTAATTTTTTAATTTTAAAATAACTTATTATCTAATAATTAATAATTACAAATAAAATTTAATTTATTAGATTTATTTTATTAAGACCTATAAATAATTATATTTTTATATTTAAAAGTTAATAGATAACAAAATATATAAGTTTAAAAATTTTAACTTTTTTTTCATAATAATTTATTATATATTTATTTTTAAAATATCACTACTTAATTATAATTTTTTTTTTTGAATTTTATTTAGAAAATAAAATTATTATAAAATATTAATTTTTAAATAATTTATTTAAAATTATTATAAATAATTTTAATTATTAAATAAAATTTTAAACAAATTTGCTTATAAAATATTTGAAAAGATAATATTAAAGCTTATACTTATAAAAAAATTAATTATAATATAAGTAAAAAATCTATCTATTTATATTAAAATTACTTTGTTATGATTAACTAATAAAAAAGTTAATTATAATATAAGCAAAAAATCTATCTATTTATACAAAAGCACTTTATTATAACTAACTAATTATTATACTATAAACTAATTAATTTAATAGATAAAATATAAATAAATTAAATATAATTATGTAATAGAATAAAAAAAAATAATAAAAGTAAAATATTTAAAAATAAGTATTATATTATAATAAAATTCTGATTTCTTAAAGAGGAAGAAAAATTAGAAGAGAAAAACTGAATTTTATGAAAAATTTAGCAAAAAAATGATAATTCATAGAAGAGATAAAATTTATATACTAATATTATAATAATTAATTTTTCTTTTTAATATTTAAAACTTGAATAATTTGAAAAAATACAATTGTTTAAATTATTAAGATAGTCAGATGATAGTTTTTCTGTAAAATAAAAACATCACAAAATTAACATTAAAATTAAAAAGAAAAAAGTCAGATTATTATATTAATAATAAATTAGAATCATCACAAAATAATTCTAAGGGTAATAATACTTTGATAATAGAAAAAATTGATACAAAAAGAGTTAAAATATGTTTAAATTTATATATAAATATTTTAAATTTTTAGTAAATTTTTTTCTGTTTTTCATATTTAGACTAAAATTAAAATATTTTTAAAAATTATTAATATAAAATACAATTTAGACTGTTACAAATTTTTCAATAGTAAGAAAAATATTGAAAATATTATAGTTTAATTTTAGAATTATAAAAGATTTTAATTTTGAATTATCAGCTTTCTGTTGACTAATTAATAAACTAGCTAAATCTTTTTATAAATCATTTTAAATAGTTTGAAAAATAAAGAAAATAGAAAAAATCATTTGAAATAGTAGCATTTACTCTAAATACTCACTGATTATTAATATTATTTATTAAAATTAATAAATAGATGAAAAAAATCATTAAAATTTATTATCATTATATATGATTATTTATAATAATCAGCTGAAATTTATTATTTTTATTTTCTTTTTTTATCTAAAATATATTTTATAATTTATATTTATTTTTAAATATTATATTATAATTTTAAATATAAATAAAAATAAAAATACAATAATAATTTACAATATTACAACTAGCTATATTCTACTAATATTTTAAAATAATTATATAATATTCTGAAATTAAAGTAAATATCATTATAGAAAAATATATAACAAAAAATAAAGAATTTATAGAAGTTAAAAGAAGATATTATTTACTATCAAAAGTGATAAAAATTATGTAATAGATGATGATGAATAATTTAAATAATAAATTTCAGGTAATTTAGAGTAAGAAAAAATCAATTTTTTTATATTTTTATTATTTTATTTATTATCTTTATATATTACAAGTAATTTTAGAATCAAATTTTCAAATTTTCATTATTATTTTATTTTTAGGTTTTTAAGTAATTTTGAGAGTTAATTTTTAATTTTATTATTTTATTTATTATTTTAACATATTTTTAAATAATTTTAGAGGTTAATTTTTATTTTATTTTTATTATTTATTTATTATTTTTTATATCGTATTTTTTGTTTATATTTTTTTAATAGAAAATTAATCAGTAAATTTTAGTAAATTTTATATTAGGTTTTATTATTAATAAAAAATTTTTAATATTTATAATTTAATTAAATAAATGTATTAATTTTATATGATTATTTAACTAATTATTATTAAATTAAAACAAATTTAGATTGATTTATGACTGTTTAAATTTAATTAATACTGAATTATTTAATTGATTAGAAATAATCAGTAGTATTTTAAACTTATTTATAGTTAGATTTAAGTTTAGAATTGCTACTGAATTAAAGTTAATTTTTTGATTATGATTAAATTTAAGTTCTGAATTGATACTAAATTATTTTTGTTTAATTATAATTAATTAGTGATAATTTAAGCAATTAAGAAATATGACTAATTAATAAAAAATTAACCTAAATTTAATTATCTGATTTTTAGCTACTTTAGAATATTTTAACTAGTATAGAAAATATTTAATAAATACTATTTAGCATTATATATCTTAATCTTAACAAAAAAATAGAATATGAGCTTAATAATTGTAATCTTAGCATTATATATTTTAATCTTAGTAATTAGATAAGGCATAGTAAATAGAATTGTAAATTTCATACTATGTGTCTCAAAAATAAATACTAAAATATTAAATAAATATCAATTTAATATTATATATCTCAACTTTAGTAGTTAAATAGATTTATATAGAAAATATGAATTTAATCAATTATAAATCAATTTTATAATATATGATATACTATTAAAATAAATTTTACTATATTATACTGAATAATTTATTATAATATTAATAAGTATTATACTATTAAATAAGATACTTAATTTTAGAAATTAACTTATTTTTAATAATAATTTATTTTTAATAAAAAGTTAAGCAAATCTTACTAGAAGACTAAAAACATAAGAATAACAAAAAATTATTCAAAACAAATAAGAAAAGCTAAAAAGTTATTAACTTAAATAGATAAGAATATCTTAAATAAGGTTAAAAGGTTATTAATACAAAAATTACAAAAATACACTTAAATAAGACTAAAACTTAGTATTAAAATTCTTAAAAATACTTTAAAAAAAATGATAAATATAGTATTAGAATTGGATCTTGTCTAATTTCAAATAATAGACTATTAGACTTTAGACCTAATAGAGATGTCCAGTTTAATTCCAATTCAAATGAACTAAGATTATATAATTTTAGCCAAATTATAATTTTATATACTATAATTCTGATTAAATTTATAATACTTACCTAACTTAAAAATTTTGGACAATAATAAATTTATTTAACTAGAATGATTCTACTAATTAATCTAGATTTTCAGGTGAAAGAAAGCTTGAAATTAATATTATAAATATTTCAAATTTACCTCTTTCTACTTAAAATCAAATTCTAAATAAAAACTTCAAAGATATTTTTATTGAAAATTATGAGGAATCTAATTATTTAAAAAATTCTAACAAATATCAATAAAATGATTTTACATAATATAAATTTTATAATTATTACAATTATGAGCATATTGCTAAAATTATATATAAATTTATAGCTATTAGACAAAGATAGATTAAAAATCTTTTTATATAATAAAATATATTTTATATAAATATTTATAAAAATTTTTTTTTTATATAATTTGAAAACTTTGCAATAAAATAATTTTTTAATAAAATTTAATATTAATTTTTTTGAAATTTTCTTTATATTATAAAAGTTTATTTATAAAATTTGTAAAATATAAGATTATAATAAAATCTGAATAAATTATTTAAACATTAAAGTTTTAATAAATTTTATATTTTGATTTTTTAATAAATTATAATATAAAATTTGAATTACAATGTTTATAAATTATAAATAATATTAATTATAATATATATTATAAAACTGAAATTATAAATCAAGAATAAAATGGTTAAAATGAGATTAAATTATCAAAATAGCTAAAATAACTAAAATAAAGTAATTAAAAAGTAATTAAATTTGTTTAACATCAATAAAAATGTAAATTTAATAAATTGTAGTTCAATTTAGCTATTAAATCATTTTATTAAAAGAATCACTAGTAAAATTAAGTTATGAAATATAAATTATAATTTGTAATGTAATTAATGTAATTTGTATTGATAATATTTACAATTAATGAATAACAGAAATATAGCTAATTAAATTTTATTAAAAGCTAACAAATATATTTCATAAAGTGATAATTTTAATAAATTTAAATATATATTTATTAAAACAAATCTTTTTATTAATTATTTAAATTATAAAGCAAAAGCAAATGATATATCTAAGGTTTTATAGGATTTATTAAGATAATGATTGTATTAATAGATGAATGCGTTATAATTATTAAGATGTAACGAAATTTTTTATTGTTTTTATTTTTCATAAAAAATTATAAAAATGCTCAATAACATCAAAATAAAATCGGTAATTGAAGCAGATAAATAGTAGTACCTGCTTTCGAAAATAATTTATTTTGTACTGATTTATTTTTAGACTTGAATTTATTTCGTGCCACAATTATTACCATAAAAATTACCTTGCCTTGCAATTGGCTAAAGGTGATCTATTGCGTTATTAATTGTTAATTCATAATCATGGAATGCATGGAATATTTATAGTGTTTAATAATGATTAAAGTTTACTGTGTGGATTAATAATCTTAATCGTAATTCATTTAATGAAAACAATTTTTTTTTTAAAAAAAAATAAAAGGAAAAAAAAAAGTAAAGTGAATAAAAAATGCGGTGAATAATTAATTTTTTTTAAAAAAAAGAAAAATACATCCATAATTATTTAAAGATATTGGTTGATTCTGATTTTTTTATGGACACCAACGAAGTATTATGTATCAAAAGATTCAAAAAGAAATTTATAGATAATAATGACAAAAGAAGGATGGGATTACTAATATACCTGATCGATGATAGGCTATTTAAAAAAGGTACAAAAAAGTTAAATGGGACACTTTACAACCCAATATAGTTAATAAGTTGTGATTAATAATTGAGGGGAATTAGTAATCTGGATTAAAAAAATAAACTTTATATAATAAAGAATGTTGGAATTTATTTGCAGAGTTCCTTAACGAAAACAATATGTAGTCTTTATTTGTTTCACACTAAATTCTGGATGAGCCTACCATCAAAAATAAGGGGTAATGGTTTGAAGTTTAGATGTTTCAAATCTATAAAATTAGATAAATTTATCCTGTTTGTTTTTTAAAAATTACTTTTTATGTTTTATTTTCTTGGTATTAACAAAAGTTCGTGTTCATTGGTTTCCTACTAAATCTGAGTCACATACAATGCATCTATTAACCCATTTAATGACAGAGAGACAAGGCGAATTTAAAAGATGATAGTCGTAATTAATATAAAATATTTATAATATATGTTGCATTCAATCAAGTATCTTTTCAGGAATTTAACCCAATTTAATCACAAGTCGAGTTTAACCAAAAATTTAAATCAAGATTGTATTATTAATGTATTAACTAATCAAAATCAAGAATTTGATCGCCAATTCTGGTCAGACCTTCATAGAGTTATTTTTTATATTGGCTTATACATCACCACCCTACCTTAGAATTCTTTAAATAAGAATCATTTGAATTTGAATGAATACCCTGAGAAGAAATTACACCGTCATGTCTCTGGAATTATCCGAAAAAACGATTGCCGTGATGCGATTCTTTATGAGCAATCCCTTTTGGAATTTGTTTTGCCGACACACATACTATATCCTTGTACGAAATAAAAATTGATAATTTTGTTGAATTTCTTTTACTGAATGTTGGAGGATATAGGATATTGATATCAAAAATATGATGACTAAGAAAAAAGCGTAAACTGTGACTGGTGGAAATATAATAATTTTTCGGCGAAAATCAATTGCGGTCATGCATTTCATATTCAATGTTTTGCAGAAGATTAATTAGGGTTTCGAATATATAAAATTTTTTTTCGAAGGAATTGATGAATTTGCATAATCATGTAACAAAACGAATGTTGAACTCTTGCATCTTTTCTAAAATTCACGTCGAGTAATATGGATCGAATTGGATGATGAATGGGATGCGATTATGGTGAAGGAGCTTTATTAGGTAAATTTATTAAATTTATTTGTTTTATTTCTTTAGTTTCAAAATATGTAAAACAAGAATTTATTATTTTATTTTTTTTTCTCGGTGTAGGAGAACATTTTCACTCTGAAATGGTTAAAGGCCAAAGATCAGCAAATTTGGACTAGTCGAAAATTTTGTGATTTTGTGATTGATCAACAAGAAATCATCATATTGGGAATGCTTAACCTCATGTCCTATACCACACAATACGAATTCACACAATAATGAAGGTTTTAGTAGTAAACCGAATTTAGAATGTGGCTTAAATACTTTCCCATAGGAGGAAACAATGTGCATTGTACAATAAATGCGGGGTAAATGTACGATTTGCATCTGGCATTGTGACGAAAGTATATAAATAACCACCATCCGTATCCACGATTGCACGTGACATTGGCTTTAAGCTTTTGGATGAAAAAAATTCCATAACTCTAGCCAAGATCGTTAAAAAAGTTGGTGTAGCATAAGATCTGGTCAAATGGCGTATCATCCGCAGATTATGAGTAGAACGAATAAAACGAAGCAGAAAAGTAGAAATGATTTGCATCAAGCACAATCAAAGCACGAAAAAATACACGTGGAATCTAAGGTTTTTTGGCAAATTATTTTATTCTCACGACTTTATCATTCCTATCATTTCCGTACTATTTCCACGAGTAAAAGATCTACCAACCTGTTTATATTATGAATGGAAGGTTAATTCATTGAAGCTTAAATGAAATTTCTCCAAATTTGGTTCAAATTACATGTAAAGGGAATATTGTACATTTTTTTTAATTGTTCTATTCCTTATTTTTGTTTCTTTAAAAGGAAACTTTTACCTATTTTTTTCTTGGATTAGGAATGCAGAGTACATGCATTGCAAACAATCAGTGATATGGCTGATACATGTTCATCCGCGTGATTTTTGTGAAATGGCGTCATATCAATCATCCAATCTATCTACCTTTAAAAGAACGATGAATGATTTCGCGATAAGGAAAAAAAAAAAAAAAAAAAAAAAATAGAAAAAAAAGGAAAGAGAAAGAAAGTGTCTTGCTTGGAAAAAAAAAAACAGATAAACACATGAAATGTTCAAAAATAGACACAACATCGCACATAATACAAAAAGGTAAAATAAACAGTAAACATATATGTGACTTTATTTATTGTATAAATAAATACATGTTAACCAAAGTGTTGTGAAATACTTTTTTCGTAATCTTTTGTGATATATGTTTTTACTAAAATGACACCAAAAAAAGTTTCATGGGTGGTGAATTTTTTTTTCATTCTCTTGTTTAACGTCAAGTTTCTCAACGTTTCAAGAGGTTGAAAAGAATTTTGTGCTCCCCAACCAAAGGTGTTTTCATTTGAAATAATGTGAAATTCGTGTAATGTCGTCCAAAAGAAAATAATTTTTCTTTAGAGGAAACACCTAAAAATAGTAAACCAGCCAAGATAGTCTCATTCGCAAAGGAATTTCCCTTTATCTTATTACTTTAAACAAGGTTTGACCAAATGTAACACCAGGTTCATTACCACACTTTTCACCTGCAATAAGTGATATTGTTCGCATGGGTGCACAATTTATCATTTTAAATCGAGTCAAAGTGCATAAAATAAAAAAAAAACCTTATCTAGTGTTGACCTCTATATCGGTGTTTAATCAAACAAATCAAAAATCAAAAAAAAAATAAATAAATAAATAAATAAATAATAAATAGTAATATTAATAATAAATAATTCATTACAAGTTGATAATCCGTTATTCTTAAAAAATTCAAGTTTCTTATTGATCGATATCCCACATACATACATATTTTATTAATCATACCATAGGTTGCTAATGTGATAATGACAGTGCGTGGACTTTTCAATCTTTCCTTTCAGTTAGGATTGTGTTTGTGTACGGTAAATGCTTCAAAAATACCTTCAACGTGATGTTGATTGCTTGGCATTAGAAACCCCACGAAATTGACACGCGACTAATTTGATTACCTAAGTTACACATGCGTCAAGCAATTGATGGTGATTGGTACGCAATTGAAAAAAAAATTTTTTTTAATTATTAGAAAATTGTAGGTCGGGTAAGGAGACTTTTTTTTTTTCCTAAATGGTGGTAATTGTGCCATCTGTCGTATTTTTACAAATATTACATTGAGATATTGCCCTCGTCCATAAATAATTGCTATTGTGTTTATTAAATAATTTCTCCGATCAAATATTTAATGTAAATAAATACCATCATATCCTATGATAAGGGGAATTATACTGTACATTATGTAGGGTTGACAGGTATATTTGTATGAATGACGAAATTTCGTTTTTGAGCGAAACCCTATGGCTCCCACATTTTCTTGCAGTCATTCATTACAAAAAATTTAAGTGAAAATAATTAACCGAAAAGGTTTCATTGGAATTAGTCTCTCATGCAATGCATGCAATGTTACGACATTCGTCATTTATAAAATATTTAATTTAATTTCTTTGTTATCAATAATCCCATTTATCAAACATTTTTATTTATTTGTTATATAACCTTTTTTTTTTTTTTTTTTCTGAAATTCATATTTTAAGGATTAGAATTCTGCCCAATCAACCTTGACAAGTTTTTTTTTTCTAAATAATTTCCAAATGTGTCAAGTCACAGAGTTATTTAAATTTTTATTACCTCCGTAAATAGAAGGTTGGCAACAACACTTTTTAATTATAACAAAGAAAAATTGAATTACTCTAGTTCCTATTGTGCACCGTGTCACAACCACGTTTCACGATGCCGGTAACAAAACGAGTTGGAGTGGATACCTGAAATTTTACGGGAAAATGTATTTCATAATGTAAACAAATATGCACAAAGTGATTTAAAACGGCTTACGAGTTTCTTTGTAAGCATTTTCTGCCCGTTACCCGGTTCTTGGAAAAAATCTTGGTTTGAAACCGGAATTCGGAGTTTCCTTACATAAAAAAAAAAAAATAATTATTAAAAAAGGGATTAAAAGGCCCATTCTTAAAATAATTCCTTATTTAAATCAAAAGGGATAACCAATCAAACGGTTAAGGAAAGAATCACGCGTCTTATTAAAATAAGAGTGATCTTTTCTGTTGAATGAATTCCACGACATTTTGAAGAAAGAAAAACCCTTGCGGATTGTATTGTAAATCAATATGTAATATTAAAATATATTATATGAAAAAAAAAGGAAAAAGAAAAAGAAATAGAAAAGAACATCTCGATTTCATTTAAAATCAAAATGAATGAATCTCCCCCATCTTTTGAGCAAATCATTTTGAACAAATTAGGTACTGATGACAAAAAGTGGAAGATACAACAATAAGGTTTTTGATATGGTGGTTCCTAATGGTTGTAGGTAGAGCTTCTGCGATGGTAAACTTTATAAAAAATCCAAACCAATATGTTACCATTTCCTCAAATTATCTTCGCAACGAGGTAAAAAAAATAATAAATCTATGGAGGAATTTGAATTATCGTCTGTCGGTTACGATGTGATGTTAATGGGAAGCACAAAGATCTACTCTTTTGATAACTATATGAGATGTTCAGATTTATTGATGAATATGAGCCCGAAAAGATGCATCATACGGCTACACAAATAATGAAAATGAAATAATTAATAATGAGGCAGCCTTATCTTGTCTTGAACATCAATTTTGAAACACTTTGAAAAATTAAAAAGATTTGACATTTTGTTTCAAGTATTATTCATTTTTGGTAAATCGTGTTCTTTTTCTGGGCAAAATTTGAAAAGGTTGATGAGTAATATCACGTTTCGATATGACTTACATAAAAAGTAATTATTATAACTTTCACGTTTGTCTTTTCATTCTTTATCATTATCATCCATGTACGATATTTTTTTTTTAACCCTTTTGCGTTTTGTAACCTTTTAGTTCAACCTAGACCACCAATCCGAAAACCAATTTGGCAATGATTATTAATGAGCCGCAGCATAATAAATAAACATGCGATCTCGATAAACAAAAGGCTGAGTAAATAGTGTGGGGTATAAAAACGTTGAACCAATTATCGACAAAGCGACAGGTTGATTTTTTTTCATTAAAAATAAATACAAAGAAAAAAAAAAAAAAAGAAACGCAATCGTGACAGTGTACGTCTTGAATTTGCCGAGAGAAAGTGACGTAAATTAAGGTTGATACAAAAATTAAAATTAAATTAGTTTTTATTTTTTCGATTATTAACCTTTTGTACTTTTTTTTGCTGATCAAACGTTTGATATTGATCCTTTTTTCTATTTTCGAATAAAATAAAAACACAGATTATTATAATTTAAATTCAACTAATAAAAATCATAAAGTACAAGTATCTTGTATAACTAAGCTTAATAAAGTAATTATGTTTAGAGAAATTATTATTTGTATATAATTTATATAATTTGATGATTTTTTGATTCGTCAATAGGAATTAACAATATATTTTATTGAGATTAGTAATTAAGATCGAAACCTTCCTGAATGAATGCTATTTGACAGATTATTTGACTAGATTGACGGCTCATTGCTTTAACATCAATCGATGATTTTATTTCTCTCAGTGAAACCGTTTTGGGAAATATGCATAACTTTACACTCGTGATTAAGCACAAAGAAATTATCGCGTGTTCCATCGTTATCAATTAATTAATCAGCATTAAGAAAGTTTTCATAAAGATAATAGCCCATAAGAGATACATTAATGAGTTTGGGTCTCTTGCCACAAAGCTAAACCAAAATTAGTTGTCAAACAAAAAAAAAATACAATAAATTTTTGTTGTGTAGGCTAATGTTATCCCATGCATTTCTTGGCTTGGTTATTGATGCTTACTCAAAAACTTTACGCCCAAATGAATCAAATATCATTGAAAGTTATTTGTTTCCATATTTAACTTCATAATAAGAATCTTGCTAAGTTTCTTTAACACAAAACAAATAATCGTTGAACAAATTAAATTTGGGTCACACGACCTATGAGAGAAGGGTAAAGATAAAAGTCGAAATCGTTCTCGATTGTAGTAAAAAAATAAAAAGATGGAAAATGAACATTGATTGAAGCATAATTGCATAAGTTGTGTGAAAAGACGGGAGAGTGCGGGATTCTATCACAATGTAACAAATCAAAAAATTTGTTTCCTTTCCCGTGTTCTCCTACATCGAATCTGGGTTTTTTTTTCTTTCATAATTGATCACAAAAAGAACACTTTGTAACACGCACGTACACTTTCGCTGAGTTTTTCTGCTCATACATAATTTATTTTTTCTCAAACAATATTACAGACCCTAACTTTTTGTGAGTGCCAGTTGTCCAACGACACTTTGCCCCATTAGGATTTGCGTGATATCAGAATATTTTATCACTTATATGCAATCATTGGAGCTTACAATAGGATTATATACGTACCTTAAACAAATTATGTTATTTATTTATTTATGAACTATTTATTTATTTTTGTGAAATTCAAGTCTATTTGTTTATCATACATATATATGCATTATTGTATAATTTGTATTATTTGAACAAAAAAATTTATACATGTGCGACAAATGTTTTTTTAAGTTTTTTTTTTTTTTTTTTTTTTTTTTTTTTTTTTTTTTTTTTTTTTTTTTTTTTTTTTTTTTTTTTTTTTTTT
>CAJVPP010001582.1:0-19073 GCA_910592005.1 Funneliformis mosseae | reverse complement strand
ATGTGTTGAATTCATTGAATAAGCAGTATCACGTTTAGTTGAGTTTGTTGAATTCGTTGAATAGGCAGTATCTCGTTTTTGTGAACTTATAGAAAGCCTTGCTGGCTTTGGTGGAATAACTGGACGAACTTTGGAAGTCATTAAATATAATTAAAAAGATGAACAAAATTGTAGAATTATGCGTAATGAAAGAAAGAAAATAAGATTTTTCTTAGTTCTTTACCATTCCCTAAATAAATAAAATTCTCCTGATTGTTTGTTACCAAATCTGGTAGTTATTAAAAACTTTGAGGAGAGAACTTATCTGATATAATGTTGTGATACTGTTACAGCTTTTAAGGTTGTAAAAGTGCATCATAGGAGAGAGTAAGCGCATGGTATTTTTCCGATAACTCCTCGTTTTGTTAAAAAATTAACCGGTTAATAATAATTGAAATTTAAAATTTTAAATCTGCCCAAAATCAATTCCGACTAGAATTAAGATTCATTTTATATACAGTATATAAAAATTATATTTATTTTTTACTTTATACTTGTTTAATAAATTATATAATAATTAATATTATTATATTAAATACAGTCAACTCTCTAAAATGCATCCCCTTGGGACCATAGTGAAAATTTTAAAAAGTGTGCATTTAAAAAGAGTGTACATTTAAAAAAAAATTTTTATATAATTCTAAAATATTAAAGATCAAATGAATACATGCATTTAAGAGAGAAAATATATAGTGTATGTATTTATAAAGGATGCATTTAGAGAGAGTTAACTGTACTTTATATTATATATATATTTAAGAAATTTGTATATTGCAATATTTACTATTTTTTAATATTTTATTATTATTAATTTATAATTAATAATTTTTATTGTTAGATTATTATCAATTTTTTATATATATTATAAATAATTAATATAAAAGTTAATAAATTCAAAATATAAAAGTATTTACTAAATATTTACTAGGTAAAAGAAACTATTATAATGTTTAAAGTATTAGTCACAGAAAATTAAAACTTAATTTAATATTATTACTAATTTATGTAAACTAATTTTTTTATTTCTTTTATTTAACAAAAATTTAATAATTATTTTAAGAAGTCATAGAGATCAAATGATTTTTTTTGACTATTTTTTCATGTAACTTTCTATAATTTTTAATACTTGAAATCTTTTAAATGAAAAAAAAACTAAAAAGGATATTTTTATAAATCTAAGATATTTTCATAAATAAGTGATCAGCAGCAAATTCCTTTTTTCTAAGATTTATCATAACTTTTTTTATTTTAATCCTTAACTTTTATATACTGTAAATATACAAATAAAAATAAAGTACTTAAACTTAAATGGTTAAAAAAGATGAAAAAAGTTCAAGTATTAATCGATAAATTAGATTTAACAATCCTTTTTCTGCCAAAGAATTTGTTAAGTATGGTAAGTCTGAAATTACAGATAAAATAATAGTTGATGAAGAAATTTTAAAAGCAGTTTTACCTGATCAAGAAGATGAAAGAGAGAAAGATTCTTTATCATCAATAATTACTTCTAAGAAAGTTATTAAGACTTATGATAAAGTAATTTTATATTTGGAGTAGCAAAAAAAAATCTTTTGACATAAAAAGAAAGAGTAAGGTCTATTAAAAAGCTTAGAAAAGAAGCTTTAAAACAACAGTTTGTCTCTTCAAAATAAACTAATCTTGATAAATTTATTATTATAATAGAATAGTATTTGGGGATTATGCAATAATATTTACAGTTTTTTTTTACTTTTATAGAATAAAATAACATTATAATTACAAGAAATTTTAATGTATTAACTAGATATCACCCTGTAATTATATTAAAATTTTGTTAAAATTTTGTTAAAATTGTATTGAGAAATCACATTGTTTTTTATTAATTTTTAACCAATTTTTGTTGAACTTGTATTGAAATTGCTTATTGATTTTTTTACTAAATTATGATGAATAATTTTATAATGATTTTTTATTTATCACTGAGGTAATGATTTATTATTATTAATCTACTCTTATTATTTAATGTATTATATTTATTAATTTGCATAAACTATTTTTAGATTGATCTAATTTTTATAAATAATATGATGTATTATTATTTTGACTTTTTGTTTTTATACAAATCAGAATTTTCGATCATGAAGAGTTCTTTTTATATTATTTCAATTATGAGCTTTGCTTGTTATATTTGGATTGATCTAATTTTTATAAATAATACAATACACAATTATAATACGATGCTTATATTATTATTTTGACTTTTTGTTTTAATACAAATCAGAATTTTAATCAAGGTTATATTATTTCAATCATAAGTAAAGAATTTTACAAAATATCAAATTAATGGATAAATTTATTTATAAATGGAAGTATTTTTTACCATTGTATAATTTTTCACCTTTTGAAATTTAAATCAACCTTTAAATCACTTTAATTTACTTTATTAAATCATATTTTTTACAAACACAAAAATGACTATAAGAATCATTTAGAAGAATAATGAAATTGACTTATTAGTTGAGAAAAAAAGGAGGAGAAATAAAGAGTACTATATAAGATACAGAGGTAATAAGACGGGATTCTGGAGGAGTGTAGCTTAACAAATCAATCAAAGATTCAATACAATATATTTAACTCATTAATGCGAGTTGAAATGGAGGAATTTAGTATAAAATTATAATGTAAGTAAATAAATAAATAATAATATAATGATAAATATAACTTAACAGTATAATTAATATTTTTTAGGATTTTTGCAATTATCAAAATGGAGTGAGAAGAGGTGAAAGGTGAACCTAAACTATAAAAGATTATACAACCTCTTCAGAACTCAATTCTAAAATAAACTAGATAATAATTAAAAATGTTTAAATAATTTTTTAGATTTATATTAAATATATTTACTTTTTTAAAATTGAGGCATACTCGTAGGAGAAATTGTAATTTGCTTACTATGAGATAAATATAAAACACAAGGTAAAACTATGACGAGCCTGCAAAGCAAAACTGAAATAGATGAAAAAATTGTGACGTACCTGCAAGGCAATAAAAATTTTAGTTTTTTTCTTATCATTCGTTTAATTTCATTTTTTTTTTATATTATTTGTTTTTTCTTTTCATATTATACATTTAATTTCATTTTTTTTTTATTTATTCATTTGTTTTGTTTTTCTAATTTCATTTTTTTATTTCATTTCATTTTCTAATTTCATTTTATAGTTTCTTTCATTTTTTTTATTTTGTTTCATTTTTCTAATTTCATTTTATAATTTCTTTTCATTTATTTAATTTTATTTTTTCATCTCGTCTCGTTTACTTAATTTTGTTTTATAGTTTTATTTTGATTTCTTAATTTCATTTTTTCATCTCATTTAGTTTTCTTTTTATTTTATTTTTATTTTTTATTTTATTTTATTTTATTTTATTTTTTATTTTATTATTTTTTTTAAAAAAAAATTTAAGTAAATTAATAAAATTGTCGTATAATAATTAACAGATTGCATATTAAAATAAAATGACTAAAATTTACAAAATATTTTTAAAAAAATTATATCATAATAAAATTTTATTTGTATAATAAAATTAGTAATCATCTACTATAACGAATAATTTGTTAACATTATAATAAATTATTCATTATACATATTGAATAATTCATTATAGTGTTAATAAAGATTCTTATAATGAAGTTCTGGTCAGCTAAATTAGCAACTTTATTATATTAAGGCGTGACTGTAGATATTTTAGAAATTTGATTAACATTTAATAATACAAAATTTTATTAGCTATAGATTATTATATAATTATATAATAATAATCTAGCAATACAAATAATACATATAATACAAATATAACTTTTAATAAAATTTTAATTAAAATAAATAAAATGAGTGATAAGAGTTACTTTAAAGTATATATTATACTATAAGAATCATTAAATATATTAATATAAATAATTGAGTAAAATATTATATGAAACCATAAATTTTGAATTTACATATTATGAAAATTTATATATATATATTTTATTTGTTTTAATTTTTTTTAACTTATTTCATTACATTAGCCAAATCTTGAATTTGCTATAAATAACTAATAGTTTAATTTTCTTTTCAATTTAATTCTAAAATTATGATTAATTAATATCATTTAAAAATTTAATTAACGATTTGATTATTAATATTAGTTTCTTTTTTTTCATTGAATTTTTAACTGATTGTATTTGCACTTTATTAATAGTAATAAAAATTGGATAGCTAACTAATAGTTTTGTAAACTTATTTTTTTTGATGTAATTTATATGTTAAACTCAAACTATAATACTAAATTATTTCATTTTCTCATTTAATTTACTATACTTATCTAAACTCTCAAAATAATGATTATTTTTATATAGATTCAGAAACTAACTTTTCTTAATTGAATTTTAAATTATTATGATTCTATTTCTAATCTAAATGTGTTTATATATTAATATTTTTGGCATTTATATATCTGATTGCAATAAATATTTTCTTTTACAACTAGAATAAAAATGATCTGCAAAAACAAAAAAAATAATAAGTAGTATAATTAAATAAATCAAATTTGTTTTTATTATTTTTATAAATTCTATACAATTTTTTGCTACTATTTTCTAATGTTTTTGAGTTAGTATAGGTGAAATAAGTATTTTTAGAATTTTATTCACTTTCTTAAGTATAATATCTAATTCTTGATGCTGATGTTATACCTAAAAATGATGTGTAAAAATGATTTTTTTTTATTAAGTGCGGCAGTCTTGCATGATCTTTATTAATATTTATGGAATTACAAGAAAAATAAAATAAAACAAAAAATACGAAAATATCTATAAACTAATCTAGAGACTAAACTACTTTATCAATACTAACCTTGCACTTTACCGAACTAAACTATATATTAGATAAGAAAAGAAACTAATCTAAACTAACGTACAGATATCAAATGTTCAGAAAGAAAGGCGTGCTACTGCTGTACCAAAAATTTGACTAGTGAGAATCAAAAGCAAAAGCTGCAGAAAAGGAGGAGGGGTTATTATGCAGAGTTTGTGTAGGTTATGGGAGTTTATAAGAGATCTAAGCAACAGAGAAATCATCTTTGATATTGTTTGAAGTTTTTCAAGTTTATAGTAATGTGCATCGTGTTAACTGTAAATTATGAGCTAAGGAGAAAATATCATCAAATAAGGATAATAATAGACCTTGGGTGAGTTGTTTATTGTTGATGATAGAAGTAATAAAGGAGAAAAATGACAAAGGGATGATTCCTTTTATGAGATCCATAAAACATAAGTTGTTATTTAAAGAGTTACAATACCATATTGAAGATTGATCGATAGCATCAATTAAAGTATCATTGTTAGGTCTATTAAGTTCTTTAAGTTGAAACAAGAAAGACTGTTTGTGCTTTTGTATTAAGTCAGTAAGAGAAACTGTATTTTGGGAACAAGACCAAATGTGATCAAAGTCTTCAATTGCAGTACTACACCGGAAGCAGGTATTAGTGGTATAAAGTTGGGGATATCATGCATTCATTATTATAAAAGTGGGAAGTAGTTATAATAACAATTTGATCTTGAATTGCTTCAATTTGCACACATCAAATGATGTCACCCTAGCATTTTCTGAATCATTAAGAACATAAAAGAGAGTTTGCCAATCGATGTGAAAATTGTGATATTTTGCAAATTGGGGAAAGAATAAAAGTATTTCAGCCTAAGATACTTGTTGCATGTATTTAATGAATAAACGTGGTGGTATGATGATTGGTGTGTTATTATAGCTCATGAAGTATTTAGGACCTAGGTGGTTACTATTAATACTCAAAGAGGTACTAGAGAGTTATTTTGTTAAAGCGTTTACTTTGTTGTTAAGTATATCTGATCCATAAGCTTTGACTTTTGTCAGTGACAATATAATGTTGTTGGATGTAATAAGTTGCATTAAGATCATCCAAATATGGAAATATGGAATTTTGAAAGCAGGATTTAGAGAAGGAGAATCCTCACATATGGTGGTAATTTTTTGATATGAGGCAATTGCAGCTTATAAGTTTATGCAGATTTCAATGTTGGAGTTCGATAGAGCTGTGTATGTTGCAGCAAGAATAGCAACTATTTTTGCTAAAGTTGAAGACAGAGAATATGATATAAGTGTTGCATTAAAGGAAAGTGAAGGCCAATTTTAGTCAGTTTGTAACCACGCAATTCCCATCTAGCATTCAGGAGATCCTAAGGATGTGAGTGAACCATCTGTATAGAATTGAAGAGTATTAGCATTAGTAAATTGGGATTTGAGATGATCTAGTTTATTAATGGATGTTTGATCAAAGGGATAACATATAAGCTAGATAAAAGTTTAGTTGGATATTGATAAGAAGAGATCAATGTTGACAGAGCAATTTTATGAAGTATGAGGTGAGAAAGACTACACCACCATCTTTCATGATATTTGTGAAAAGTTTTAAATATGAAACAAAATGATTTGGGTAATTTGATGATACAAAAATGATGGCGTTGTTGTTGTTTGTAAGTTATAAAAGCTGAATGATCGAAAAGATTACATCTAGTATAAGGAGCAATAGGTGTTTAAAGGTTAACAGCTTGATTTAGCAAATAATGTTGTGCATGGATGATAGTATCTTCAACTTTGACTACTTTGTCTAATATGAATATCATATACTGGTTGGACCAAATTGTCATAAAAGTTGGGTTAGTTGTTGAAGCGTTAAAGTTGGATGGTCGATTGGCATTTTGACGAGTGATGTGTAAGAGGAGCATTTATTGAGTAGTAGTCGATTCGAAGTATTGGTTAAGAGCTACGATTCCAGTTGTTTGAACCATTTAGCACTATGGAATACTGAGTCATAAACTATATTTAGGTCAAAGACTGTGAATAGGTGAGTACTGTCCATGGTGGTAAGTTGATCAACATATAAGATCGAAAGTAATTGCAGTTTCATTATATTTTTTCAATAAACCTTAGAAGGGAGAAACTGTATTATTGGGAGAGACCCTCCATCTATTTGTTTGAGATTATAATCTTTGTCTATATATTGTTAGAATTTAAGTCCAATCTGTTTAGCAGTTGACAGAAATCCTGACCACCAATCTTTAAAAGCCTTTGTATCTGTGTATGGCCAATCTGTTAATAGGGACGAGAGTAGCCATTCTAATATTTGTAATTGCAGAATTTGTAACTGCAAAGTTGAACCAAAAGTGAAATATCATTAATCATCTTTAATAAATTGGATGACTTGGCTTGAATTTATTTGTCATACAAATGTGTTAGATTGTAACCAAAGGTTGAGTGGAGAACAGAAGAAGATATGAATCTTAAAAGATCTAGTTTCTTTTTGAAGAAATTTCTGAAGGAGGCCATCAGAGTGTCACATGCTGAACGAGGAATAAACATCAGTTTTGTCTTATATAAGAAATGAGAAATGATGACTGTGTTGAAAATTGTAACCATTTGTTTTGCAGTCAGCCTTTTTTTACTAAGCACGTTTTTTGTTTTGGTAAACTCATCATTAATTTGTTTAGTAATAAATTGTCTGTTGTTAAACAAAGAAACCCAGACTCCTAAATATCTGGTGAATTCCTTGTGGTGAAGTTGTGAGAGCCAAATGTTGTTTCCATTGAAGTTAAAATTAACGGGAGTGGGATTTTTGTCATTGATCATAAGAACAGATTTATCCTAATTGACTTGAATACTGTTAAACATGTAAAAAGAGTCTGCTATGTTCATAATATTTAGGAGATTAGATCTGAAATTCACAAGCTAGAGGGTGTCGTTCATATATGCTAATGCTAAAACGTGATTTGAAAAACTTTGTATATTACGCTTGATAATGTTAGTATTCTAGTAGACGTGTTGTGTATAACTATATGATGAGTTTATATAAAACAAAGTAGCAGGTCATAATATATACACCATAAATAGGGATATGATTTCTCCTTGGTCGATACCTGATAGAACTAAATAGGTATCTGAGTTACTATGCGTTGTGAATACTTGATTAAAACGAGAGAGGAAGATCGAAATTAAAAATTTTATAAATGCATCTGGTATTTGGAGACGTTCAATGGCTCTGATCAACATAGTGATATTAACGTGATCGTATGCTTTTGACATATTTTAGAATAAGATCCAAAGGTTATTGTGATGAAATGAAGCGTCATAATTGACATTATCAAAGATGTGGATGGGTTCAAATGTGCTTATACAAGGCAAACCAGTGAAGTTGTTTTCTTTAAGAATATTATTAGTAGATAAAACGTTCAATAGTTGACCATTGATTAATTTAGTGAGAGCTTTGCATGAATATTTGAGAAGTGTGATGAGCCATGTGTTTGTCAGGTTGTACTCCCAGGGTTTTGGTTTGGGTATGGAATATACAAAAGTCAGATTCCATCTACTAGGTACTAGGTTGAATAATAAGCATTTACAAATGATGATCCAGAAACATTTTGCTGCAAAGGGACTGAGATGTTTTAACATCTCATTAGAGATCTTGGATGGTCCAAGAGCTTTTTTATTAGGGGGCGCCCTAATGATATAGTTCCACTCTTTTACTGAAGGAGGTTGCATAACAGTGTGGTATATCTCAGGATCAATTGATTCGTCTGGTGTATAAACTTGTTTCTAAACCTCAGGAAGGGATGGGTTGGAATACTGTAAGCCAACCACTTTTTGAAAGTGTCTTGCTGTTTCGTTTTGAACATCCTTAAGGTCTGTGAAAAGTTCTTTGTTAGGGCTGTTGTTATTAAAGCATCTATTTAATGTAATAGTAGTTCGAGGATGATCTAATAATGAGTTGAACATAGCTTTTTGGTCATCTATGAAGTTAATATATCATCTTTCGATAGCTTTATTGATAGCTTTAGTTTTAAGTTCAGCTTTGTTTAATTTTGCTTTTGTGAAAAGAATTTTTCAAAGATCGATTAACAAGGGATAGATTATCTTGATCTCTTATAATGAAGGTTGACTAATGTCAGGAATTGTTATTACATACTCTGTAGAGAAGGCTTGTATTTTTTTATATTGTGTGATCTATTCAGGATCGACTTTGTTATCCTTGATGCATCTGTTAGTTGAATTACAAAGTTTTTGAATCATTCTGATACGTTTATAAATCAATTTGAGAATACGTGGTCTGAGATTTCGGTTGTGATATGAGGTATATTTGTTAAGGATGGACTTGGTGGCAGCTTCTATGATTGATTTTTGGATGAAATCCCAGTAGTAATTCAAATGGTGTATTGTACGTATGCTATTTAATGACATATTATAAAGCCTGGTATTTTTACATCTTTGGTCAACTAAGGTTCCAAAAGCAGACCAATGGTCTTCAGATATTTCGTCATATCAGAAGACTAACTTTTTAATTGCAGCATGTTGGTTGAAAGAAGGATTAATAGATGCTAAAGAAATAGTTGCGTAAACAATTGCATGGTCTGACAAATCGTTGTTAACTTTTTCTACTAATTGATCGATGAGGTCTGAAATTAATGAGAATTGCATAAAAATGTGATCTATTATAGAACGACTAGTGCTGGTCTCATATATAATGAGATTGTTATTCGACTTTTGATTCTTGATGAGGTTTAGATTATTGACTATATAGAGATTATCGAGCAAAGTAAAGAAGGTTTTCGAGATTGAGGGATTGGAAGATCGTGATGGATCAGCATTAAAATCTTCAAGGATTATTGTAAGGAAATCCTTTTGGTATGCATCATTTATTAAATCTAGAGCTTTTTTATAAGTTTTGTTACGTAATATTTTATCAGAACTGGAAATATAAATGTTAATAATACAGAGTTTTCTCTTATTTTTAAATTGAAAATCTATCGAGTAGATACGATGAAAGAAAGAGGAGTGATAAAATATGTGGTTGGCCAGGTGTTTTTTAATTAGAAAACCAACCCTGAATCCCATACTTTGTGCGGAGGGATCTGTATTAAAAAAGGGAACAAATTTATTAGTACAAATGGGTTTTAAAGAGTATATATGAGATGTATTATTAAAATTAGTTTCTTGTAAGGCGATGATATCTAAATTATGAAGGGAATATAAATCAAAGAGGATTTATTGTTTGTGTGGTAGAGTGAAAGAACGAGTATTGTTGGTGGTGATATTAAGTGTCAGGGGTACCAGTTTTGTGTATGTTAGTTGTAATATTATAATTATTTGAAATATATTTCTGAAGCAGAAACCTCTGTGTTGTCATTTAAAGTACTGATTATACTGGATATGTTGAGTTGAGAGATTGGGATTATATGTGTAGGATGGGTATTGTCTAAGACTATATGTTGAATATTAGATACTGCTTTAAGGCAATGTTGAGTTTAACTATTGTGTCCTTGTTGTATTTGCGTAGTTCTTCAGTTTCTGTATGCAGAAATGCAATATATTTTTCTTGTTCGACGACTCTGAATTCTGATGTATCAACTTCAGGTTTGTAGATTGCGTCTGTATCCATAGCGCCTTCAGCTTTAGCTGCTTCATTGAGTGTAGCAGCTTTCTTTGGTATGATTGTGAAAATATTCAGGTACTTTTCCACTTCGTCAAGACGGTGTATCAAGAAAGCAAGATCGTTATGAATAATAGTAAGGGTTACAGTGATGGCATCCAGTTGGTTTAAAATCTTTTGTATGTCTGTTAATTTATGCATAGGCATTTTAGGTGATCAGTAGGATGCATCTGTTTTGTCTATTTATTCTGACTATGATTTTTTCATATGCATCGATTCGTTAAGCGAGGATTTATTTTTTGGTGATAAAAGTTCTTTAGATTGTGTAGAGGGAGGTTTAAACAGAGGTTTGACATTCTTGGTTTTATTTGCAAATGATCGTGAATTTTTTGGGTCAAACATTATTTTCTGGTCATGTACGAAAGTAATCTTAGAACGAGGCGTTGATGCTGAATAATTTTTAAATTGTGCCGGTTTGTAGCATTGGTATAAGTTTTGGGTCTGTCTATCTTTAGGAGTCAGTCTTTTACGTCTACAAGTTCTTGAGTCATATCTGGGAATAGAATAGTATGTATACAAGTTAGTATCAGGTGCGGTCTAGATAAGTTTTCTGTTATCAAACTCGATAAGGTCTCTGTTTTTGCCACTTCAAGATCATTTTTGTTACTGAAATGCATAAATGCGTATTATAAGTTTCTATAGTTTAAACGTGCTTTAGAAATCACCCATGTAATTGCATTAATTGCTTTACCAATTGGTTCTAATTCTCTACCAGTGATATCCTTAGGGAGATTCGTTAATTTTAAAGCAAATTGGAAACAGGCTTTGATTTCATTATTTGTGAGGAAGCAGATGTGTACTCTGACCATATCTTTCAAAACGAAAAGACCAGCATAGGAATTAAAAAAAGACAGATCTGTCTTAGGTGTATACGAAATAGTCGCCTGCTACCAAAGATTTTTTGTCATTATTGTACATTTGACGATCGTGCTAAATCTGGCAAACGTGATCGAATGATTTGCTCTGATGTTAAGATCGAAATTTCTGTAACCTTGATCAATAGACTCAGGTCAAATTTGAAAGGGGCAGGTGTGGCAAGGGGTATGAATGTAATAGTTTCCATATTAGGAATCTTTGCAGCCATAGCACAATTAGCGTCATCTTGAGTTGTAAAGCTTAATCAGACTATTTTCAACATTTTGTTAGTTGGGTCAGATTTGATGAATGCACCAATGAATGATAGGAATGCTACACCATTGAAAAGTTCGCAGACTTTGTTAGTTTTTTTTTTGAAGGATTTGTTCAGAAGAAAAGTCTCAACAGTGCAGTAAATGTAGAAAGTAGTCATGTCGTAGACTCTTTCAAATGTGATGGTGTTCTTGCTAGCATTTTTATTGTTTAATAAATTTTCAGATGCATCAAAAGCTTAGTTTTCATCTATAAGGTTATCTGCTTCAGAGGCTAACATTTTACTGTCCTTTGATTTCAGGATAGGTAAGATATTTGTAGTAGAGGTTTCAGTTACATTTTTATAATCTGAGAACCACTGGCCTTTGCCATATTCAAAAGGTTGTTTGGCTTCAACTAGGACTGCAGTGACTTGTTGGTTCCTGCTAGACTTTCTAAAGTTTGGGCAGACCTGCCGGTCATGATTTTCTTCTAAGAGGGTTTTTTTTTATTTTTTGTAGGTGAGTCTAGACAAGTTTGCAAGTTGTGATTAGTTTTTTATGAAATATTTTGGTTTTTTTTTTTCCATTTTTTAGTTGTGAAAAGAAAGGGGAAAAGTTTTTTGATTGATGTGCAAAAATGATTTTTTTTTACTATTAATGTGCGGTAGTTAGAGAGTTAATAAAAGGCATATTCTAAGTAAGACAAGTTTAATCCCGCGTTAAGTAACCTCTTAAAGTCTCTGATCCTGATTAAGGAGTACAGCAATCCACTTAGAAACACATTCCTGTACGGTTGCTATTTAGTATAGACACCTTATAACAAGTTATTCTCGTATCATAAAGCTCACTAGACCTTATTAGGTACCATTACCTTTGGATAGAGGCTCACTTTAACCATAGAGCTTGTTAGGCCCTATTTTTACCGATCTAATTTATAGGGTTTTACCCTATTGATGACTATCAAGACCATAGGATCAGATCCTTTACATAGATGGTAGTTTTGTACCCATAGTATCAAATTCATCTGAAAATTGAACCCAGTCTCTAATCCTAATAATGATTCGATTTGGAAGATACTGCAGCGTGCAATACGGTCTATTATTACCTTAGACACTTTTGCCTTCTTGCGGTAAACCTAAATCTACTAATTACTGGTTAATCACTTCCTTACTTGTGTAAGGGCCCCTTAATTTGAAGACGTAAGATAGTATCCATTATAGACCTATCAACGAAGGCCAAGTTTCTATCAATCTCTGGTTTTATTTGCATTCACATGTTCTTTAAACTCAGTATTTAGGCATAATTAACGTCAATCAATAAATCAATTGACCAGTATCTAATGTTTATTAGTCTAAACACTCACATGTTCAGTTACATATAAAATTCTTATGAAAATCATCTAGTTTTATGCCTCAACTGAGGTCTGAACCTATGACTATCGCAGTATAACCTACAATAGAGACTCGCATCTTACGGATTAAGCTAGGATCGCTAATCCTTTAATGTGTAAAAATGATCTACAAAGCTGAAAGGATAATTATTTTCGTGTCATATTAAAAATGATTTGCAGTACTGTAACTAAATTAGATAATTAAATGATTTACATGTCTTATTTCCTAAATTTGGTAGTCTAATTTTGATATAAAAATAGGCCTTATTACGTCATACGATATTAATGACATTTATTACATTTATTTCATTTTTCTTATTTATTTTATTTACTTCGTTTATGTCATTTATCTATTATATTTATTTTATATATTTTATATATTTTCTTTATTTTATTTATTTTATCGTTATTAGTAAGTATTTTATATAAATAAAAGTAATTCATCGATGTAAAAAGGATAAGAACCATCTTGTCTTGAATAATTTTTTTGATAAATAAAACTGTTTAGTACAGACGCGCTGACAGAGGCAGTACTAGTCTTTTGTTTATTAAATAATTATTTGCACATATTTCACTCAATTTATCATAATTCTCTTTAATTTCTTATCTCATATCTTTATTCTTACTTTTCTGTGTGAAGGAAACCTTCTGCTAAACTGTGATATCGTAGGTAATTTATTCGCAATCTAAAAGAACTGGCATAACACTTAATGCCTTCTGCCAGAAACATTTAAACCCCTACATGGTTAATTTTAATCTATTAATACAAAGACAACAATTTTATAGTCGATTACACACTCTAAGGATAATTAACTTTGCACAATATTCTTTTGATTCTTCCTGCCCCATTTGTTATCCTGAATACTTTATTGCAAGTACCCCTTAATTCATCAACTTTTGGTATTAGTTCTTTATTGAATTTCCTATGTCGACCTTTACTTCGAATACCAAAAAACAGTTAGAATGGTTAATAAATAGCACGCAAACTGATTTTATTTTAGGATGAATTGAAATCCTAATTCTTAGCATTAGATACATACAAAACTAAGGTTCTTATATTACTCTTCGATAGGACATATATAACGCATTAGTTTTAATTAACAGTTTTCAGCATAATCTATTTGAAGTTTTATATTAAATAAATGAAATAGCTCAATTCACAAATACTCAAACAACTACTTCTTTATCTAATACACCATCTGTTTCAACTCGTTCTAATATACCTGACTCACTGGACAAAGATTTCAACTTCGATTTATTATTTCAAATTCAAGTTAACATGGCCAATCAATAAGATATTCAAAATCTTACCACAGCAGTTCAAGGATTGACTGGATTGTTCGCTCTACAAGGACAACCAATAGCAAATAACGGAGTTTTCAACTAATCAATAACTTGCAAGCCAATGCTCAAGCAATAAATGGTAATCCTCAACGAAGAGAGACCTATGTTGTTGACTTACCCTATTTTTATGAAAGTAACCAAGATCCTATCAGATGGCTTGAGAAGTTTACATGTGCCTGCAATGCAAATGACATTAATAATAATAGGAAAATTGAAGTTATTCCAGTATACTTAAAAAACTCAGCTCCTACTTGGTAGACTGCCAACCAAGCATTGAATAATGGAAATGTCAACTGTATTACTACATAAATAGGAAACAATAATAATACTGACTTTATCCAAAACTTTCTTGCTGCTTTCAGGTCCTAAACATTGATGAAAAATCTGAACAATTGAATTGAAAAGGCGCTGACAACAACCTGGTGAATCTGTGAATGACTATGCATGTGCTCTATTAGAATTATATCGAAGAGTAAAAATACAAGCTTTCCAATATCCTAATGTAATAAAAGCTAGAAAACTTGTCAGTGGATTATTACTTGAATTACATTTATTAGTGTAACCTTTCAATGATCAAACTTGAAATAATGCACTCAATCGAGCTAAACAATACGAACTCATGTACAAAAATACTAATGCAGTAGAAGCATATATGAATAATATGCTAATCCATTGGGAAATGCAGGACAACTTAATGCTTTGAATGCAGCTATTGCCAACTTGTCTTAACAAATACAACAAATGAATATTGGAGAAAGTAAATACAATTCTGGATATTGTTAAAATAATTATCAGCAACAAAATAATCAGCAAAATAACAATCAACAAAATCGATCTCCACAAAATAATCAATCAAGACCCATTGTATGCTTTGACTGCGAAGTTGTCTAACAAGAATAGTAAATAATAACATAGCTATTAATAATTCACTAGTGCAAAATAATGTGAATCCAGTAAATACAGCTGTAGCTAACTTAGCTAATAACATTCTTGCAAATAATAATATCAATCAAAATAATAATATGATGAATGTTCACCAAGCTATGCAACTACTAACTCAGTTATTAGAACAAGAAAATAACAACGATCAAAATCAGCATTTAAACTAAATGGTGTACCTTTCGAGGGTGAAGATACAAAACTGTTTGAAAGTCCTTCAAATATTTCTATCTTTGAAATATATGCTAATAAGAGAAGTCGAGCTGATAATGATGAGGAAGATTTTAGAGAAATAGAATGAAAACAAAAAGACTTAGTAAAGAAAAGAGCCTAATAAAAACCAAAGTAAAGAAGAAACCTCTAGCGCAACCTCCCATTGTCAACATGATAAATCCTTATACTACACAAGACTTTTTTGATCAACCTGCTAACATTTTTATTGGATAATTACTTGCCACCAATTCTAAGTTTACCCAAAATGTAATGAAATTATTAAGAAAGCCAATTACTCGTAAACCTAATAAAAGAAAAGGGCCAGCTACTCAGAAAAATAATAATCAGAAGGAAAACATAACTGCAGGACCTTCAGGAGCTAAACCTATGGATGTGGAAGCTGAAGAAATAATTGAAGAAAATGATGAACTTCTTGCTTCTTAGGAAATGCATAATGTATCAAACCGAAAGTCAACTGCTTTATACTGTCAAACAACAATTAATAATAAGGAGTTTACTCTAATAGTTGATTCTGGTTTCTCAGGATGTATTGTTTTCTTACAATTCTTAAAAAGATTAGGAAGAGAAGTTGACAAACCATCTGGAACGATTATGATAAACATTAATAGTAAACATCGAAAGCCAGTTGGCATGGTACTTGACCTACCTCTACGTGGTTAGTTACAATAACAAATTTTCATTCATGTAAATAATGATGAAAGTATTTGATAGACCATATTACAGCAAGACATTCCAATTCAGTAATCGAATAGTTTTGTTCATGTTTGTTAAGAGTTTTGCTAGCATAAGCTATTACTCGTTCTTTTTTTATCATCTCCTTTTTGAGATAGAATAGCTCTAAGAGTATAAATAGAAGCATTGGTATATAAAATATATGGTTTGTCAAGATTAGGGTATGCTAAGATTGGAGAGGAAGTTAAACAATTCTTTAAGTTTTCAAATGCCTTTTGTTGATCAGTCGTCTAATAATAAGAAACATTCTTTTTGAGAAGTCTATTCAGAGGTTCAACGATAATAGAGAATCCTTTTATAAATTTCCTATAATATGAGGCAAGTGCAATAAATCCTCTCAATTGAGTCAAGTCCTTTGGAATTGGAAATCCTTTAATTGCAGCAACTTTTTCAGGATCTGTTTGTATGCCTTCACGTCCAATTATATATCCTAGAACAGGGAGTTTCTTTTCAAAGAAAAAGCATTTTTCTGGACTTAGTTTTAATCCAGATTGTCGCAGACGTAGAAAAACTTGTTCCAGATGAAGAAAATGTTTATTAAATATTTTAGATCCAATATTGATATTGTTCATATATACTACTATGTTCTGCCAAAGGATATCTCTTAAAATTGTATTTATTAACCTTTGAAAAGTTGCAGAAGCATTGCATAGGCCAAAAGGCATGACTGTAAATTCAAGGTTCCAAACCTTATAATAAAAGTTGTTTTCTCCTGATCCTTTTCTTTCATTTCTACTTGCCAGAATCCATTTGACAAGTTCAAGGATGTGAACCACTGAGATTCTGTTAATGTATCCAACATGTCATCAATTCTTGAAAGGGGATAGTTATCCTTTTTTGTTACACTATTCAACTTTTTGTAATCCACACATAAACATTTTTTACCATTTTTCTTTTCCACAACAACTACTGGAGATGTCTATTGACTTTTTGATGGTTGAATTAATCCTGAGCCTAATAACCTTTGAATCTCTTGTTTAATAAACTCTTGATTTTAATATGAGATCCTGTAAAACCTTTGCTTAATTGGGGTAGCATCGCCTATATCAATATTATGTTTTATCACAGAGGTTTTCCAAATTGATTTTCCTTTCAAATGAAAAGATCTTTGTGTTGTTTCATAAAGTCTTTGAATTTTTCCTGTTGCTCATTTATGAGTTCACCAGTGTGATAGCTTCCTTTGTTAAGCTCCTTATATTGGTAGTATAATTCTTTTAGCATTGCATTTTCCTTTACATTTCCTTTTAGTTCAGAGTAAATTAAATTTGCTTCTTCTTCTGGGATCTCTTCAGAGTAACAAAATAATTCATTCTGTTTCTCTTTTCTGTTTCATATTCATCATCAGTTTTATTCTTTTCAGATTCCTCATTGTCCTCTCTTGTTTTCTCAATGTTTTTACATGGCAGAGTTCTATATTCAACTGGAACATGTATTTCTTTTTCTTTCCAGTGAATCGTCATAAGTTTACTTCCATAACTTATTTCAACATGAGTTTTTTCCAGCCAGTCATTTCCAACTATTGCATCATAAGTATTTGATTTAGTAACAATAGCATCAAAGGAAATAATATGTCCCATTATTCGTATATCTTAAAAATATGAAAAACCCAGTTGGCAAACTTGGACGTTGGCTTATGACTTTAAACGGATATAACATAGAAATACTTAATCACCTAGGAAAATTACATACAAACGTAGATACATTAAGTTAAATACAATACTAAGGACTTATTTATTTTTACAACTAATAGGACAAAAACTTAACGGACACCTCTTTTGATAACGGCTTTTGATTTTAACAAAAATAATAAATTCAGATACATACTTTGGTTTAATTCAATACTTAACAGAACTTTCTATTAATGCTCCGAACGGTTCAGTTCGGTCCGGATTATAGGCTAATCCGAAACTGATCCGAAAATTTTGGTTTGGTTCGGTTCAGATTATAAATCCTAAAAATGCCAATCCGAAACTGAACCGAACCATAAACCGGTAAAAATCTGAACTGAACTGAAAATTTCGGATTAATCCGAAATTTCGGATCATTTGGAATGATCCTTTTATTGTTCGTTTAGAACGATAACTTCAATCGTTCCAATTGAACGATTTTCTTATCGCTCGTTTGGAACGATAACTTCAATCATTCCAAATGAACGATTTTTTTATCGTTCGTTTGGAACGATAATTTGATCGTTCCAATCAAACGATTTTCTTATCGTTCGTTTGGAACGATAATTTAATTGTTCCAATCGAACGATTTTTTTATCGTTCGTTTGGAACGATAACTTCAATCGTTCCAAATGAGCAATTCTTTTATCGTTCTTTGAAACAATAATTTGATCGTTCCAATTAAACGATTTTCTTATCGTTCGTTTGGAACGATAACTTCAATTGTTTCAAACAAACGATTCTTTTATCATTCCAAACAAACGATTTTTTTATCGTTCCAAACAAACGATTCTTTTATCGTTCGTTTGGAACGATAATTTGATCATTCCAATCGAACGATTTTCTTATCGTTCGTTTGAAATGATAATTTAATCGTTCCAAATAAACAATTTTTTTATTGTTCGTTTGGAACGATAACTTCAATCGTTCTAAATGAACGATTCTTTTATCGTTCGTTTGGAACGATAATTTCATCGTTCCAAACGATCTGAAATTTCGGATTAATCCAAAATTTTCGGTTCAGTTCAGATTTTTTTCGGTTCGGATTAGATTTATAATCTGAAAAAAATCTGAACTGAACCGAAA
>CAJVPP010001581.1:0-19081 GCA_910592005.1 Funneliformis mosseae | reverse complement strand
ATCATTGTTTTATTTTTAATTTATAAATTTTTAAAGTCATATGATTTTTGTGAGGTTTATAGGTGACAGCCACCATAATAATAATCATAATTTATTAATTTATATTTAATTATTTATGACATTAATAACACAAAATTCTATTGAGTAATCAATAAATAAGATAGAATGATATTATTAGTCTAGAATAAAGTGTAAGATTATATATGATAAAAAAATATCTTAGTGTTTGTTCGCTCAATAATTGAGTCAAAGCTGATTGGCTTTTGTAATTCACAAAATCCTAGATAAAGCAAATATTAATGTAAATTTTTTAGTTAAGATCGTTTCAGATTTAATAACTGTTTATATTTTTCTAGTATTTAATATGCCTAGTATTTAATTATCTTCTATTATATTTCAAATAAAATCTATAAAGAATATTTTCATTTAACTAATTATTATATAATAATTAAATATAATAATAATATAAAACTGATAATATATGATTTTTGAAGAGCAATTGAAAAAATATAATAAAATTAAATTTATCATATAAAAAGAAATTGAAATAATATTTAAAATATTAAAAATATTTATACAATAATAAATTTTATAAAAATTTAATTTATAATACAGTAACGGTCATAAGTATTTGACCACTTTTAACTCTGGCTACAAGTAAGTAAATTCAAAAATTTTTTTTATTTAAAAAATACATAACCAACTAACTAAAATTAATACATTATATAGTCACCATCTGACTATATAAGTGCAGCTGTACCTTTTTATACTAACTACCAAATTTGCGATAAGTACAGGTGATAATTAGTTCTATTCTTTTATAAGTTTCCCCTTTAACCCTTTAATTGATTGAATTTTTTTTGTATATTAATTTTCATTAACCTCTAAAAGTTTTCTATAGGATTTTGGTCTGGAGATATTAATGGTCAAGAAAGTATCTCAATGCCATTTTCTTCCTTCTATTTTTTTGTGATTTTTGATCAATGCTTTGGATCATTATCTTCTTGTAAGATCCAATCTATGTTATCTTTACCAAAAAGTTTAGAGATGAAAGCTAGAAGATCCTGCTTATAAATAGTATACATAAATTCAGCATTAAGGTTTCTCTGAAAGCAAAATAGCTTACTAAATCCAGAAGCAGAAAAACATTCCTAAACATGAACTTTTGGTAGATACTTAACAGAACGAAACACTTTTTCTACCAGAAAATTGCTAAACCTTTTTTTTGATGTATATAATTGAAATGTACTCTCATCTGTACAAATAACTTAATCTAATCAAAATTCTTATGTTTTTTTTGCCTATTGCAACCTTTTCTTTTAATAGTCTTCTTTAAACAAAAGTTTAAAATTTTCATTATTAAACTTTCCTTTAGACTTACGAAGACGTCGCCTTACTATTTTTACACTAAGTTTAACACCTCTTTCTTCTATTTTTTCTTGTATTTGAATGACTGTTATATTATATTCTTTCTCTACTATCTTTACAATTTTTGTTATCTTATTTTGCAGATGTTATACAAAACTATCCCAATCTTTCTAAAGTATTTAGGTTCCAATTTTCATGATAACTTTTAATCTAATAAATAGCTGTAAATTTATTACAACATACCTATTTAGCAATAAATTTAAAATTAAATTTTAAATCAGCTATATGTTTACGTAAAAAGACAATTTCATATTATTTCTCTAAAAAAAATTACATTTTTCAAGCAAAAGTTTGATGATCATCTAAATATTTTTTTATATCATTAACACTTATAAATTTACAGGTGATCATGTATTATATTATATTATATTTCTGGAAAATTTAAAGGGTAATTATATAATAATTTTAAACGATCTCAGGTGGTCAGATACTTATAACCGCTATTGTATTTTTAAAAAGTATATATATAATTATTATCTAAAAACAAAAATTATATAGGTATTTTTAAAGATATTAATTCTTATTAAAAATATTGAAAGATAATAATTAGAATATTAAATATCTTTTATAATATCAAAAAATATATATTTATTATATTAATAACTATTAAATCTAAATAATTAAAACTTTTTTTTTAGAATTATATTTATATTAGAAGTCAGATTTTCTTTAAAATCAAATTAAACATTAATATATAACTAAAATACAAATTTGTAAATCTAAACCTATATAAATAATTATTAATTAAAAATATATATTATTAATATTAAAAATTTATTCTAAAAAAATAATTTATAAAAATTATAAATTGAATTTCATGTAGATTATATTAAGGAAGAATTTGATTGACATACTGTATTAAAAAATCAAACTAATTTATTTAATTTATAGGATTTACAAAATTTATCTGATTAATCTGATTTATTTGATTGGCTTATTTTATTAAATTCTTTACATATTTATTATTTTATTATTTCTTTTATTTTATTATCATTATTATTTAACTTATATTTTATCTTTTTATTTATTTCTTTTATAATTATTTTATAGTTGAAATTTACTAAAATAATTAGTTTATAGCTAAAGTTGCATATTTAAATTCATTTTAGATTTAGCAAAATATCTAAACTATAATTTTACTAAATTTTTACTAAGGTTTTAATATAGTTTTGCATTTTTATAAGCTTTGATATAATTTTATCTTTTCAGAATTTCACAGATTATTTAATAAGATTTTAATATAATTTTGCTAAATCTACCTTTTTTATTTCAATAACTTGCAAAACCTAGCATAATAAGTAGTTAACTATAGTAAATTAATTTTGTATAAATAGAATAGCTTTTGCTTAAGTTGTAAATTAACTCTTTTGTGAGTTTCAGTATTATAAATAAAGAAATCAATTTAAATTTACATAAATTATTTTCCTTTTAATATTATCCTTTATTTAAGATTTATTATGATATTTTACACTAACTTGCTATTAAGTTTGTCATTATGAGTTTAATTAAATATATCTTAAATTCTAAGATATAATAAATTGCTAAGTTAATTCAAATATAATAGATGCCTGTATGACTTAGAAAAAATTTTAAGATCTGAAACTCTAATATAGAGAATTAACTGTCATAGTCTTTTAATTTAGATATTAAAATAATTGAAAACAAATCTAATACTAATGTATAATCTTATATATTCTTTAAAAATTTATTTTTATAAGTTTTACAATTTCATATTTAAATTTTTATTAAAAAATAATAAATAAATAAATAAATATTAGTATATAAAAAATATTAATAAAAATATATATATATATAAAAGTATAAAATTAAAAAATTAAGATTTATTTTTTAAAAAATTTTATTAATTTTAAATTAAAATTATATAATAATATATACCAATTAATTAATAAATAATTATTATTTTAAATATAATTTTAATTAATTAAAATATTATTAATATTAAAAATAAAATTATATTATAGTGATATCTTTATAAGTGCACTCCCCTTGGGACCATAATAAAAAAATAGTAAAATGTGCAATTAAAGAGGATGTGCATTTATAGAGAATAAAATATTAAGAGCTCTTATGAGTTAGAACCAAAGCCTACTATATATTTAGAGAGAATTTACATAGAGTGTGCATTTATAAAGAATGCATTTATGGAGGTTTCACTGTATATTATTTTAATATATAAATATGTAAATAATTAATTAATAAATTAAAAATTAAAATTATTTATTAAATAATTATAATTTAAATTTTCTTTTTTTTATTTTTATTTTAAAAAAAATAAACAATTATAAGATAATTAAAAATAATTTTATTAAATAAAAAATTTAATATAAATATATCTAGTTATATAATATAAAATTTTTATTTTATTATACTAAATTTTTTATTTTTCAAATTAATTTTTATTTTATTTATAAAATAATTTATAATATTAAAGAATATAATAAAAATAATAAATAATATAATTTTTAATAAATAATATTTAAAAACTTATTAATATCTTTTATATATAATTATTATTTTTAATTTTTTAAATAATTTTATTTATATTATTAATATGCAATCTTTTTATATTGCAACTATGACCGCTACTATCTCTTAAAGTATAGGTATAAATTAGCTATAAAATATTATAGAAAAATTATAATATTTTAATATCTAGTGATTATAAAAAGATGAAATAAAGTTTATTAGATTATTAGATATAATATCAAAGGATCAACTTTTTTATAGTTTATATATAAATTCCAATAAAATTTGATATTAATCTCAATTATCTTACTATTAATTTTACTAAATTTTATTAAATGTACTAAATATGAGTGACTTTAATTATAGAGTAGATTATTATAGTAGTTATAAAGAATTTTATAGTAGAAAGATAAGAAATACTTTATTGAATATAAAAAATAAGAAAATAATAAGAAATAATAAATATAAGAAAAGAAAATAAATAAGAAAAATACACAAAATTAAAGAGTAGTATTACATAAGAGAAATTTTATAAAGTTATTAGTCTGTCTTTTTTAACTTACAAAGAGCTTATATTTATACTTATTCTATTATATATTTTAACATATTAATTATATTAACTATATAACTATATAAGTTATATTAATTATATTAAATATATCAGATATATTAAACATATTAATTATATTAATATATTAAACATATTTAATATATTTAACATTTTTGATATTCTGTATTTTATTACTTATTTGTAAATCTATAATCATTAAAATCAATATCTGATTATAATATTATTAATATTATATAATTAATATAATTTCAAATAATATTATAATTTTAGTATTATTAATATAATTAAATTAATTGATTATAAATATTATTATTTTAATTAAAAAATTTTTTTATATTTAATAAATTTTATTATAAATTTATATATAAATTATAAATATATAAATATAAAATTCTAAAAAATATATATATTATTTAGGAAAATTTTAAAAGGTATATTTGTGCATTTGATATACTTTTAAATAAAAATATTAAGTGATCTTTAATTAATTTTTATAATTTAAGAGATTACTAATTCTAGAAAGTTTAATCACTTATCTATAATAAATGATTCTATCAAAAAATATCATAATTAATTTATAAAAAACAAAAATAATATTCAAAATTAGCAATTCTAATAGAATGGCTAAATATAAACTGGTCTTAAAAATCTAATTCTGAATCCTAAAATTTTAATTTTTAAGAAATTCTAAAATTTCAAAAGGATTTATTATTTATTTTTATTAAGTAGCTATTAAAATATCATAATAGACAAATTTTATAATAAATTTGTAAAAATAATATTTTGTAATTTTCTTAGAATTTTTAGAATTATTTAGAATTATTTAATTTTCTTATTTTAATATATAATTTATATAAAAAATTATTATATTGCTTTATATCCTTTAGAATTTTATTTTTGATTATATAATTTAAGAATTTAATTTTTTTTTAATGTAAAATCCTATTTATTACTTGTTATTTATTATAGCTTAAGATTGCTAAATAAAATATAGAAGTTTTGCAAATTGTTTAAATAGAAAAAAATAAAATTTAGTAAATTATATTAATACTTTATTAAAAAATTTGCAAAATTCTAGAAAATGTAAAAAACTATATTAAAGCTTATTAAAATGCAAAATTATATTAAAATCTTAATAAAAAATTAGTAAAACTAAATTTTAAATATTTTGTTAAATACAAAATGAGTTTAAACAAGTAACCTTATCCAGCTACTATCTTCATTTGTAATATAAGATTCAAATTAAGATAAATTAAGGTTAGTTATTTAAAACTATATATTACATTAAGTATAAATACATTGAATGCATAGTGTGTTATTTAAATTTATTTTATTATTATTATAATTTTTAAATTATTATAATCAGAATTATATTTATTTTTATATATTATAAATTTTAATATTTTATTTAATTATAAAATTAAAATTGAATTATAAAAAATAATTTTAAATATAATAATTAAATTTTATTTATATGTTTAAATATTATAAATTACAAATTTATATGATTAAAAATATAAATATAAGTAAATTTTATTTGGAAGAGTATTTAAGAAATAAGTGTAAAATTAAATGTTAGACACTTAACTTGTTTAAGTTTAGTCAATATCGAAGATCATTTTAAACTAAACTATTCTTTATATTGAGGTACATAATAATGTATACAAATTAATTATATGAACATCAAAAAATAATTACAAAATTTTCAAATATACAAAATACAGTATATACACGCGACTTAAATTGGTGACTTCCCCTGCGTAACCTTCAAAAAATGTCACGAAATGGCCAGCATCACGGCATTTGGCTGGATTTCACTACCGAAAAAATTCTGTCCCCATAATACTTAGTAAAAATGAAAACGCGGAGGGAAGTGACACCGGTGACAAAGTATATCACGTGAAATTTCGTGACATTTTTTGAAGGTTACGCAGTGGAAGTCTAAATTGGATAGCTGCGGCGCTAATATTTGAGCTTTTGATTGGTTATATTCTAATTGTAATCACAACCAATCAAAAATGAATACATTTCTAATAGCCAACAAGTTATCCGAAAAAAATTTTTTTTTTCGAGAAATTGAAATGATATTCATTTTAAAAGTTTCATCCCAGTAATTGTTGGGATACGGACTTGGGAATTATTTTTGTGTAGATCGCGACGACCGTTCATTAATATAGTTTTTAATATCCAAATAATAAAATTCAAAATATGCAGATGTTAACAAAGGTGAATATTCAAGCACAGCTTAGAATTCGTTTTATGGCTTGGTCATAAGCTTCATAGATTTATTTCTATACTATGCTAAAACTTTACATTTTATTAGTTCGAGTCAAAAAGTAATCGTGTCAAAGGAATCGCATTTCATCCTAAACGTCCATGGATTCTTGCTTCCCTTCACAATGGTTGTATACAATTATGGGATTATCGTATGGGAACTCTTCTGGAACGATTTGATGAACATGATGGTACGTTAGCACGCCCGATTAGAGAATCATCATGCCATTTGAATCAAACTAACTAATTCACTTCATTATTTAGGTCCTGTTCGCGGAATTGCTTTTCATCCAACACAGCCATTATTTGTATCAGGTGGCGATGATTATAAGATTAAAGTGTGGAACTATAAAACTCGTAAATGCTTATTTACTTTGAATGGGCATTTGGATTATGTTCGAACTGTTTTCTTTCATCACGAATACCCTTGGATCCTTAGTGCTTCTGATGATCAAACGATTCGAATTTGGAATTGGCAGTCAAGAAATTGCATTGCGATTCTGACAGGTCATAATCATTACGTTATGTGTGCACAATTTCATCCAAAAGAAGATTTAGTTGTATCTGCATCTTTAGATCAAACTGTAAGAGTTTGGGATATTTCAGGTATTTGTTCCTTTTAATCGTTGGTATTTATCGAATGTCCTAATATATATTATAAGAATTTCAATTGTATTTCAGGCCTCAGGAAAAAGAATGCAGCACCTAGTTCTATGTCGTTTGAAGATAGTATGCATAGATCAGCTGCGACCCAAGCTGATATTTTTGGCAGCACAGACGCGATTGTTAAATATGTTTTAGAAGGCCATGATCGTGGTGTAAATTGGGCGACTTTCCATCCTACTCTTCCTTTAATTGTATCAGCTGGAGATGACCGTCAAATAAAATTATGGCGAATGAATGGTATTATTGGGTTTTGTTTATAATATTACTTGTTACAAGGTTATTAACGTTACATTTCTATTCTAGATACTAAAGCCTGGGAAGTTGATACCTGTCGTGGTCATTTTAATAATGTATCCGCTGCTCTCTTTCATCCCAGACAGGAGTTGATTATTTCTGACGCTGAGGATAAAACAATTCGTGTTTGGGATGTGTCAAAAAGAACTCTTGTCCAAACTTTTAGACGAGAACATGATAGATTCTGGGTTTTGACAGCTCATCCTGAATTAAATCTATTTGCGGCCGGTGAGTCTTATTTGTTTATACGTGTAACAATTTTAGTATTCCAACTCAGATTTGACTATATATTTTTCATGTTCAAGGTCATGACAATGGTCTTATTGTATTTAAACTTGAAAGGGAGCGTCCAGCATATGCTGTACATCAAAACAATTTGTTTTATATCAAGGACAAATATTTGCGTGTTTTTGATTTCGCCAATGCATCAGACGTATCAGTACTTTCTGTACGAAAAATTGGTGGTCAATATGTTCATCCACGGGCTTTGTCGTTTAATCCTGCCGAGCGTGCTGTTATAATCACAACGGTCAGTTACGTGATTGGCTAGTTTGTATTACTGTATTGAATCCGAAAGATTGACGAAATAGGCTACTTCATATTTCAGCCTACGGACGGTGGTACGTTCGATTTGTTTCATTTACCCAAAGATTTTAGTGGCGAACCACGAGAGGCCTCGACGGATGGTAAACGCGGTACTGGTAATTCAGCAATATTCATCGCTAGAAATCGATTTGCAGTTCTTGATAAGACGCGTCAGGTAATTATTTATTTTAATAATAATATGTAATATTGATCGAATCGACTTATGAATCAATTTTTTCATTATTCTAGCAAATTGAAATCCGTGACTTGTCAAATGTTACAACAAAATCGGTTAAACCTCCGGCAACTGTTAATGAGATATTTAGTGCTGGTAGTAGTAACCTTTTACTTCTTAGCACGTCTACTTCAGTTATTTTGTATGACATTCAACAACGTCAAACCGTTGCCGAAATCAATACACCTCCCGTCAAATATGTTGTATGGTCTTCTGATAATAACCAAGTGGCTCTCCTAAGCAAACATAGTAGGTTTTTAAAATATATTTTACATTACTTTTGTTGGTAATTTATTCTCATTCTCTTTGTTCACATTTTTTCATAGCGATAACCATCGCTAACAAGAATTTAGAACAAAGTTGTTTGATTCATGAAACAATTAGAATCAAAAGTGGTGCATGGGAAGATGCGGGTATATTCGTATATTCCACTCTTAATCATATCAAATATGCTCTTCCACAAGGGTAAGAAATAATGAGGTATTGTATTGTAATCTTAAACGAAATATTCACGTCAATTTTCAATTTAGTGATAATGGTATTATCCGTACTCTTGATCAGCCAGTGTATTTAACCAAAGTTAAAAGCAAGAACGTTCATTGCCTAGACAGAGATGGTAAGACACGTGTAATTAGCATAGATCCAACAGAATATCGATTCAAACTTGCACTCATAAAGCGCAATTACGACGAGGTACTGCAAATTATCCGCAACTCGAACTTGGTTGGGCAGGCTATTATTGCATATTTACAAAAAAAGGGATATCCAGAGGTATTTACATATATTTTTATGATATTTTTTAAATTATGAACTAAACTTTGCGATTAATATATTTTCGGTAAGATCGCTTTACATTTTGTGAGAGATCATAAAACTCGATTTGATCTTGCATTGGAATGCGGCAATATCGAAGTTGCATTGGAAACCGCAAAAGCGATGGATCGAGATGATTGTTGGAATAAATTAGGCGCTGAAGCATTACGTCAAGGCAATCATATGGTTTGTAATTTCGTAGTGATTATAATTTGCGTGCAAATGATATGCACATATAATTTATATCTAATGTTTTTAGGTCGTTGAAATGGCATATCAAAGGATTAAAAATTTTGATCGCCTTTCGTTTTTATACTTGGTAACCGGTAATGGCGAGAAATTGAGAAAGATGTTAAAGATTGCCGAGTTACGAAATGATAATATGTCTAGATTCCATAATTCACTATACTTGGGTGATGTTGAAGAGCGTATTCGACTTTTAAAGGAAGTCGGTCAATGTATTATATCATTACATTCATTTTACCTTTAACGTTTTAATTATAATTCAATAATTAATTTAATATTACATTCTTAGTACCATTGGCATATCTTACCGCTCATAATCATGGTCTCACGGAAGAAGCTGAATCAATTTTGGTTTCTGCTGGACTCAATGTTGAAGATATTACGGATTTGCCAGCACCTGGACAATTACTTAAATCTCCTACACCAATAGTTAAACATAATGATTCTAATTGGCCATTATTAACAGTATCACGTTCATTCTTTGATAGCGCCTTTACTAACCCTGATAATAATTCAATTGCTGCCCCTCTCACTTTCGCCGATGCTAATGAAAGCATTGATGAGATTGGAGGAGATTGGGGAGGTGATGACGATCTCGGATTCAATGTTAGTGAAAAGGTTGATGATCAACGAACTGAAGGTGATGTCCTCGAAGAGGGATCTGGATGGGATATTGACGCTGACCTCAATGTTCAACTTGACAAAGAAATTGCCCAAGAACTTGCTAATGGTGCACAGAGTGAATTTGTACCTCCAACTTCAGGTACTAATGAATCCGAATTATGGATAAAAAATTCTCCTTTAGCTGCTGATCATGTTGCCGCTGGATCATTCGAAACTGCTATGCAGGTAATGGATTTATTTAATGGGATTATTTTATAAAAATACAATGTTAATATTATTTCCATTGTTTATTATAATAGCTTCTTAACAGACAAGTTGGCGCGGTTAATTTTGAACCATTAAAATCACACTTTTTGAAAACTTTTCAAGCAACCCGAACATATTTACCTTGTAATGTTATTCTTCCACCTCTGGTATATCATATTAGACGAAATCCTGAAGAAACAGAGACCCGTAGGGTGTTGCCTATTCTCCCATGTAACTTTCAAACAATCATTTCGGTACATCTACAAGATGCTTATAAGACAACTACTGCTGGTAAATTCCAGGATTCTACAATACAATTCAAAAATATCATTCATTCGATTTTATTAATTGCGGTATCCAAAAAATCAGAAGTTGATGAGGTATGAATAATTTTTTTACGAAATCATTAATCCATTAAGGATACTAATAAAGTAAATAAAATTTCGACTTGTAGGTACATCAACTCATTGAAGTATGTCGTGAATATATTGTTGGTCTCTCAATGGAACAAGCACGCCGTAAATTTACATTAGATAACCCAGAAAATACAAAGCGCGCTTTAGAATTAGCAGCGTACTTTACTCATTGTCAATTACAGCCAGCTCATTTACAACTAAGTCTGCGGTCTGCAATGACATTAAGTTTCAAAGCAAAAAACTGTTTAACGGCTTCAATGTTCGCTAGACGATTATTAGAATTAGCACCGCCACCACAGGTTGCCACTTCGGTATGTAAAGTTCTCAAAAGAATTGCTTACCTCTTTTTAGAACTATTAATTAATCGTTAAACCTTCGTTTATCATATCAATAGGCTCGTCAGATTCAAAAAATCACAGATAAAACTCCAAATGATGAAATTACCTTAGATTATGACCAATACAATCCATTTGTAGTTTGTGCTAAATCATATACACCTATCTACAAAGGTAGTCCTTCGGTAGAGTGTCCATATTGTCATGCATCATATTTAACCGAACATCAAGGTAAACTTTGTACTGTGTGTGATGTATCACAAATTGGTGCTAATGCCGCTGGTCTAAAGGTTCATGTGTAGATTTTATTTTATAATTAAGATGAACTAGTTTGTGTGAAGATTTGTTATATGTATTTCTAATTGTTATTACTTTTATTAGTATTATTAATTATCTTATTTAAAGAACTTGATTTTTATTATTGAATGCCTTTTAGACTATCATTCTTTACTACGCTTTCCAAAAAAAAAAAGATCCTGATAAAAAATAATTTTTTAATTTTTTACTATTGCTTAAAGTTTTACTTTATATAGAAAATTTACTTGATACGTTTATAATCAATACAAGCAAATTCTTTTAATATTGTAAATAATACATCGTGACCGTCGATCTATTTTTTTTTCTTTAAAACCCAGCTTTTACATCTTGAATGATATCAAAGTAAACTTGAATAATCTATTTGTTTTTAGATAAAATACAGATTATTCCGGTCCTCAGAATATGGACCAAACGTAGTATCTAATTCTTGCTAGACTTCATCTAATTGTAAAAATATTGATGAAGTGAACGACAATGATGATGGTATTTTAATCGTGTCTGAAAACCACAGAGTTACGTCAGGTTGAAAAAGATATATTAATAAGTTTAACAAGTTGAAACATAACGGTTATCCGCCCGGCGAATCCAAATTAAAACCCTATCTATATCTTCTCAAAGCAAGTTCCAAATGATAGTTTCTTGTCCCTATTTCCTTTACATCCTTCCTTCATAAGCTTTTGTTTTTGTTAATATCTCTTCTAATAAGCTTGTGTACGATCGTCCACAATTATTCTTCTTTTTTTGAGCTGTGCTTCTACAACTTTATTTTTTTGAAAGCGAAAATTGTTTGCACGTTGTGCATGACTTTGACGAACATTTGTGGATTTATAGGACATTTTTGTAAAAGTTAAAAAATTGGGTTGAAAAATCGTGTATGTGTGATAGATAATATCTATTAACTGGTTTGATAGATGCAACAACAAATCACATGATATTTGATGAAATCCCACAATTCTCTATAATTGAAGTTTTTGAATAAAAAGGCCTTATTTATAAATGAAATCACATTAAGAAAGTGAATTATCTAGATTCCTCTTAGATGGTTATGGTGATCTGCCGCTTTAGGAAAAGTTATATTTTGATTTGATTAAAAATGTAATGTTTATTATCAATCAATTTTTTATCATTTAATTATTTATTTTAAATTAATCATATTAATAAATTATATCATTAAAAAAATTTTTTATTTATGAAATATATTATTATTGATAATAATTCAATAAATAAAAAGATATTTAAGCATAATTTTTATTATTTAAATTTACTTTATTCCTTAAAGTGTAGGTATAAATTGGCTATAAAATATTATAGAAAAATTATAATATTTTAATATCTAGTGATTAAAAAAAAAATGAAATGAAGCTTATTAAATTTGTCATATTAAGATCTATCTAATGATAGTATTGTTAAATTTTTAAATTAATAATTATTAATATATATTAATTTTTCAATTTTTCAATTTTTTAAAATAACTTATTATCTAATAATTATAAGAAAATAAGACTCTTTTCACCAATCTTCTTGATCAAATGTCTCTAACAACTAGAAGACAAAGTATATACAGAAAAAACCAGAATCTTATAATAAAAGTGCTCTTAACTTTTTAGATAATAGTAAAGAATACAGTATCTTTACCTTCAACAACAACAGAAAGAATAAAAATGATGAAAATGTTAATAAAGTTACGAAAAGACAAAAAATTAAAACCCTGAAATTTAACATTACTCCTATAATTATAGAAGTCCTAAATATTACTCAACTCACATCAGTAACTACGCAAACAGTTCCTATTACTTTCATAAAATCTTTGTTTTGAAGACTCAGACATCTACAAAATGGAAATAGATAATTCTAAGAAAACCTCATTTTTCTCTTCACAAGGCTTCAATATCAATAATTCTATATATGTAAAAGACTTTACGAATGATAAAACTCTATCTTCATCTATTCTTACCATTAAAAAAAATAAGCAACTTCCTTTTTTTTTAAAGTTTCAATACCTGGTACAAGAAATCATTATACAGATGGTACTACTGAGGTGACCCTTGACTCATCCTACGTTTTTCTCAAAGTCGTGACTAGATACATTAGTTCTAGTTAAAACTCACCCTGTGATATTGGTCTGAAGATTGCCATTTAGATCGACTCCCCAAGAGCTAGCCCTCAGGGTCCCTAAACCTCAGAACCACTGTCAAATTTGGATAGAGGGATCATTTTCAGCCACAGGTACTTTTGTCAGATTTTTCTAGTGCTTACCAACACCATATCTGGATCACTATTACCTCTATCCGGTATTAGGGTATTTTTACACATGATCGGGAAGGCTTAAACATTATTTTTATTTTATAGAATCTCAGAAAGGTAGGTGGCTATCATACCCATATCGTCAAATTCACTCAGGAATTGAACCTGACCTCTACCCCTAGTAACAGTTTGATTGAATAGTGCTGCGGCAGTACAATGCAGTCTATTATCACCATAGCCACCCGTAAGTAGTACTCAATCTACTAATTACTGGTTAACCACTTCCTTACCTGTGTAAGGGCCCCTGAATTTGAAGACGTGAGACAGTACCCATTACAGGTCTATCAGCGAAGGCCAAGTTTTTGTTGATCTCTAACTTCATATACATTCACTTATTCTTCAAAATCCAGTATTTAAGCATGATCAATATCGATCGACAGATCGATCGACCAGTTTCTAACGCATATTAGTATATACACCCACATATTTAGTTACATATGAAATTTTTATAAAAGTTATTTAGTTTTATGCTTCAGCTGAGACTTGAACCTGTAGCTATTGCAGTATAACCCACAATAGGAGCTCAGTTGTTACCAAATGAACTAGGGATGCTAATCCCTAAAAAATAAGTAACTTCCTTAGGCTAATCAAGTAAAAAACAATATAAATAAACTCAGCCAATCACGTGATCCTAATGCGAAAGATACTTCTTTCAATATAATCACCTTTTTAACGTGCTTTTTTGCATCTAATAATACTGCAGATGTTATTGAAAAATTTATCATCAATAAATGAAATTTCTTCAACAGGATTTTTGTTAACTTTTTAAGATATTAAGGAGCCTCATATAATTCTAAATTAAGAAAATTTTTTGTTTTACTTTCAAATTACAGGAGGAATTGTCCCATATAAGGAAATTAGTTACACAATTTATTAAATTTTTTTATACATTTTACAATACTTTTCTGAGTAGCTTATGTGATCTACCTTCGCATAAAACCCTGAGCAAATGCATTAAGTAAACTTAAAGCATTCGCACCAAATTGCAATATATTTATTTAATCCTTATTAATCTCACGCTTTTACATTACTATTACTTACTAAAGACATGTCTGAAACAAAGTAATGTGCAGAATACAAAATTATTAATTTGACCAAATTTTGTTCGTTAAAAAGAGGAAAATGGAAAGAAGTTGAAAATAATGATCTAGTAAAGGTAACATAGAAGGAAGGTATTCTTTTATGTAATATTTGTTATATGAAGCTAGTAAAAAATCCTCTAAAGAAAGGTCTCAAGTGAGTAAGAATTATGAACGAAGACAAAAAGATAAATATAAAGATTGATTTCTCTAGAGCTGCTAAGAAATAGCAAAAATCTTTTATGAAAGAAAATATTTCAAGAAAGAAGAACTAATATATTTATTTGACAAAATGAGAAGAATATTTCAAGAAATTGAACTGAGTTTAAAGGATTTCTTTGATCAGCTTTATTTAACAGCTCAGCTACTTAAACATAATGAGTAAATAATAAGCTGTATGAAGAAATTGATAGTGTTGATATGTCATTTACTTGCTTTATTGAATAATACGAAAATTAATTCGCTTAAATTCGACCTTGGATTTTATTTAGATTTAGTAGATACAAGCAATAAAGATCTGAATACAATGGCTAATCTTAGTGTTTTTACAATGTTGAGATCAATAAATCGCAAAAAAAGAATGTCTGATGTATATGAGAAATATGTAGAAAAGCTCTTGCAAAATACTCAGAGGATTTGTTTATTCTGAACATAAACGATTATTATAATATTCATGTTTAAAGATAACCTAATACTACTAGTACATCTTAGATGACGCATATGATAACAATAATTGTAAATCCATATCCAATTTTTGCAATATCACGAAATGGAGCAATCAATTCAAAAAGTATTAATAGCGAATTGATTTCAAGACATCTTGAAGCACAATTTATCATAAACTTTGGTATTTCATATTATGATCATAGGCATAATAGTATAGGAAATAGGTGCTCTGATGATGAGGTTATAGACAGATTATTAGTACACAATTATAATGATAAACTAGCAAGAAAGGTTAGTAATCAGCATATACAGAATACTATCCTCTTCAATTTTGTTGAAAATAACTTGAAAGGCATAGAAGAATATATGAATGCTATTTAAATTATATATGACTAAGACCCAATGCAAAAATATCTCTTTAATCACGCTATTCCTATTGTTGCAGATTGGTCTGAGCAATTTTATATTCGTAAGGCTATTACACAACAGCTCCTTGTCGATAACAAAACTATACCTCATTTTGTTATATCATTTTTGCCAATAATGAACCCTTTCCATGTGTCTTTAAATGCTTATGAGCTCGTATTTTTAAAGAATTCTTTTTTTTAATGAAATATATAAGAGTATATTTGGTGTAAGAAAGAATTTTAGTAAGAAACTATAACCATAGAAAATCAACTTAATTCTTCATATCGTGCACATGATGTGATTTGATATAGCTGAGATCATCTATTCAAAAATCGGTTATACAAGTAAGAATATCGAGTTTCTATATTTGACAGATCTAATGAACAATCTAGTTTCTTTAGTTTTTGATGTTTACACAGTGTACCATCAAGGAGGCAATTGACCTACTTATAAAAAATCTTGTATGCATTACTAAAGTGATCTTTTTCTTTAATTTGATTGAAGGAATTACAAACATGCTCCCTTAATATTTTTTTCTAATGTTTTTATTGAATGGAGATTAACCATCCAATAATTAATATGATTATTAATAATCTTGATTCTCTAAGTGATTGTCCTGTTAAAATCATTCATAGTGTTATATGATAATATACTGCCAAATTTTCTACAGCTTAACAACTGCAGAAAGAGGCACATTTCATTTTTTAGCAATGAGAGGATAATGCATTTTGACAACATTTCATAAATGCCGTTAAATATCTGTACATACCAAAGCAATTAAATATGCTTTCTCAGAAGTGTATAATATAGCTTTTGAGCATATTTACAAAAATATATTAAGCACGTCATACATATCCTTTAATCATTAAATCTTCATCCAATGGTATTAACACATATAAATTGCCTTTTTTAGGTTATAAAATAACCGATCATCACCTTCCATAGGTTTTATTACTTCTAAAAAATCCAATATTACTATTCTTTGCGATTATTTATATTGTGAATATACTAATTATTTAATTGATGGTATTATTTTTGCATGTGGGTATGGTTACTATAATTCTTGCCTATAAAGATGTCAATTTAAATGTTTAAAATGTTTAAGTTATCTTTAAAGCAAGGTTAAGAAAAATATCAATACTTTTATGATAAGTTTAACGAAAATATCAAGTGAATAAGAACTCATTGAAGAGGATAATAAAGATGTAATTGAAGATGATATGAATGATGAAATTGAGACGATAGATGATATTATAACAGCAAATAATTTATTAGAATATGCGAAAGAATTATTTTTTATTAAACATAGTATTCCATTTAGTATTTTACTTTTTTTATCTTTTAATTATTTAGTTATTTTATATAATAAATACATTATAATAATTCCATTTCTTAATTAAATATATCTAACTTACAATTTTTAGCTTTAGATTATGTGATTTTATTATTAAAATCTATGATTTTAATTAATTGATCAATTGTATCGTCTCATTACTAAATTTGAAATTTTGTGTAATCAGAGACAGTTCCTCCTAGAGGTAATCAATTGTCAGTTGATCAATTACCCAAATAAGCATAGATCATTTTTATTATTGCTAAAATTTTATTGGCTAATAAAGTCACATGATTTAATCGAAACACAATTATTGTAATAAATAATTTAATCTAAATAAAAAAAAGATATTTAATAAAGGAATTTTAATAAAATTATTTTTTTTATTATTGCTATCACAATTATATATTTGTTAAAACATTTAAAAGTAAATCTATATTATTATTTAAAGAAAAATAATTAGTATTAATATTTATGTTGTAATCATTAGTAATTCTAATTATGGTATTTTGCAGACCTTTTAGTTTAACATCTAAGGCATTAATATCATAACTAATTTCTGATTCATTTTTATTTATAACTTTAGCTTTTAATGTTAAAAGTTTATATAATTTGAATTTTGAGCATATATTAGATATAATAGTTTAAGATTCTAATATATATTTATAAAAAAATTGAATAAAAGAAGAATTATTTTTTTAAGATATTCTAGTTGTTTCTGAATATATAATTTATAATATTCAGAAAACATAATTGTAAAAGAGTTGTAACTATATATTTAATCAATTATTCATATTTATTGAATAATTTATTTTATTGTATTTGATTTTGTATTTATTGTTGAAGAGAATTGTAAAAATTTTTTTTACATAATAATTATTATAAATATGAAGAAATTTTAAAAAAAACTTGTAAAATAGGAAGATTAATATTATCCTAAAAAATGGCATTTAAAAATAATAATAATAATTATTATAATATTTATATTAATATTGTAAAATATAATTTAAATTTAAAATATAACTTTTGTATATTATATGCTAATCAATTTTTATTATAAAATATAATAGATTAGAAGTTTAGAACTAAAATAATATTATTCAACAAATTAATAAAATATCTGATTTTGGATCTTTAAATTATTTCAATTTTGCAAAATTATTAAATGTATCTAAAACTAATATTATATTATTAATTTTAAAAGTAAATTGATTTTGTAGAATTTTAGTTCTTTTGCTTATATTTTCTGATGTTTAAATATCTCATGAAAAAGTTTGTCAAAAAAATTGATTATTTAAAAGAAATATGATTTCATAATTATTTAAGAATATATATAAAGATCAATTATTAAAACAATATAAAATGTTCTAATATTTTAGAAAGATCTCTAACTTTAATATAAAATAGTAAGATAATTCATAAATATTATTAATATTAATATTTTTATATAAGATTTAACTTTAAAAATATTCATAAAATGCTTAATTGTATTTATATAATCTTTAGTTAAATGAAAATATCCTTCTTTTAGATTACTAGTTATATTTTTCATATTTCAATTAATATGATATTTTTGAATTTTATTATTATAACTATAAATTAAAAGAAATTTAACTTTTATCATAAATCTCTAGTAAAAATAATAAATTAGTAATACAGTCAACTCTTTTTACAATGAATTTTGATATAACGAATTTTACAATACAATGGATTTTCAGTGTCAGACAGATTTTTAAATATAAAAAAACCCTTA
>CAJVPP010001580.1:0-19100 GCA_910592005.1 Funneliformis mosseae | reverse complement strand
TACTAAAACTAAATAAAAGTTAAAAAAAATAATGGATTCATAAAGAATAAGTAATTAAAGAAAAGAGAATTCTAAAAAAATTGTAAAAACAAGATCGTGAAACTCTGAGAATTGAAAAATTGTGAAACACTTGTAAAATTTTAAAGAAATTGCAAATTGTTTGCAAAATTTCAAGGTAATCGCAAAGTAATTGTAAAATTCTAAAAGAATCGCAAATTACTTGCGAAATTTCAAGGGAAATCTCAAAGTAATTGCGAAACTCTTAAGAGAATCGCAAATTACAGTAGCGGTCATAAGTATTTGACCGTCTGAGATCATCCAAAATTATTATATAACTACCCCTTAAATTTTCCAGAAATATAATGTAACACAATACATAATCATCTGTAAATTTATAAGTGTCAATGATACAAAAAAAAATTTAAATGATCATCAAACTTTCACTTGAAAATGGAACTTTCTTTAGAGAAACGATATGAAATTGTCTTTTTACATGAGCACCCAGTTGGTCCAAAGTTTAATTTTGGATTTATTGCTAAACAGGTATGTTGTAGTAATTCTATAGCTATTTATTGAGTTAAAAGATATCATGAAAATCAGGACTTAAGTACTTCAGAAAAACTGAGACAGCCTTGTGTAATATTTGTAAAACAAGATGATAAGATTGTAAAGATGGCAGAAAAGAATATAATATAACAGCCATTTAAATATAAGAAAAAATGGAAAAAAGAGGTGTTGGGCTTAGTGTAAAAATAGTAAAGCGACATCTTCATAAGTCTGGAGAAAAGTTTAGTAATAAAATTTCTAAACTTTTGTTTAAAGAAGACCATCGAAAGAAAGGTTGCAATGGGCAAAAAAACATAAGAATTTTAATTGGAATCGAGTTATTTTTACAGATAAGAATACATTTCAATTATATACATCAAAAAAAAGGTTTGGCATTTTTCTGGTAAAAAAAAAGTGTTTCGTTCTGTTAAGCATTCACTAAAAGTTTATATTTAGGGATGTTATTTTGCTTCTGGATTTGGTAAGCTATTTTACTTTCAAAGGAATTTTAATGCTGAATTTATGTATACTATTTATGAGCAGGGTCTTCTGGCTTCCACCTCTAAACTTTTTAGTAAAGGTAATATAGATTGGATTTTGTAAGAAGATAATGATCTAAAGCATTGATCAAAAATCATAAAAAAATAGAAGGAAGAAAATGGCATTGAGGTACTTTCTTGGCCATCAATATCTTCAGACTAAAACCTTATAGAAAACGTTTGGAGATTAATAAAAATTAATATACAAAAAAAAATTCGATCAATTAGAAGGTTAAAGAAAAAAACTTACAAAAAAATGGAACTAATTATCACTTGTACTTGCCATAAATTTGGTAGCTAGCATGAAAAGGCATACAGCTACACTTATAGAGTCAGATAGTGATTACACAATGTATTAATTTTAGTTAATTAGTTATGTATTTTTTAAATAAAAAAAAATTTTGAATTTACTTATTTGTAGCTGAAGTTAGAGGAGGTCAAATACTTATAACCACTACTGTACTTGCAAAACTTCAAGGAGAATCACAAAGTAATTGCGAAATTCTAAGAGAATCACAAATTACTTGCGAAACTCTAAGGAAAATTGCAAAGTAATTGCAAAACTCTTAAGAGAATCGTAAAGTAATTGCAAAACTCTTAAGAGAATCGCAAAGTAATTGTGAAACTCTAAGGAGAATCACAAAGTACTTGCAAAACTCTAAAAGAATCACAAAGTAATTGTAAAACTCTTAAGAGAATTGCAAATTACTTGCGAAATTCCAAGAAGAATTGCAAAATAATTGCGAAACTCTAAGAGAATCACAAATTACTTGCAAAACTTCACGGAAATTATAAAGTAATTGTAAAATTCTAAGAGAATTGCAAATTATTTGTGAAATTCCAAGTGAATCACAAAGTAATTGCAAAACTCTTAAGAGAATCGCAAATTACTTGCAAAACTTTAAGGGGAATCTTAAAGTAATTGCGAAACTCTAAGAGAATCGCACATTAGGTTTCCTTTAAGATTTGAATATATCGAACTGAACTTTCAGATTAATCTGAAATTTTTAGTTCAGTTCAGATTTTTATCAGTTTACAGTTCAGTTCAGTTTCAGTTTGGCATTTTTAAAATTTATAATCTGAACTGAACTGAACTGAAATTTCAGTTCAATTTCAGATTAGCCTATAATCTGGACTGAACTGAACCGTTCAGAACATTAGTTTAGGTTATAAAGTGGCTTCCAATCTTTTTTCTGAATCTTTTTAAAGAGCTGAACCTTGTTTGGATTGTAAAAGGAAAATTATAAACTTACATGTGATATTTTAATGTGATCATACTTTTCACCTTAATTGTTACCCTGCATTTTCAGTCTGCAAAAAATGATGTCTAGTATGTCAAAAGTGTAATAGAGAAGAGCTTGAAAAACTCAGTTGGAAAAATATGAGTAGGGAAGAAAGATTGTTAGCTTTTATATATGAGGTGATAACAGAAGTGATAGAAATTGATAGCAATTTATCAAAAGTAATCTCTCATGATCAGTTCTCAATGATTCTATAAAAATTATCTTGAAAAATCAGTAAGGCTGATTTCTATGCCATCTATTGCTATTATGAATTTAGTTTAGCAGTAATCAATCATCTCAATGAATTAATAGAACAAAGGCAGAAGAGAACACAATTTAAGTTAAATACGAAGGTTTAGAAATATTTACCAGCTGGTATTTCTCTAGCTATGACAAAAGATAAATTAAAAAGGCTAGAAAAATAATTGATATTTTTAGTCCTATAGGTTCATTTAGAATTCACTATGTTTATTCATTTTCTATAGACCAGCTCTCATATTTTAAAGAAGATAATATTAACTTCATAAAAGCAAAATTACTATATCCTAGAATGTTATAAATATGCGAAACACCTTAAGTATTTTAGTATGTCTTTTTTTATATCTTTTTATGTCTTAATATCTTTATATTATACATATAATGATATGTTATACTTTTTTTCAATAAAAACTTTTAATATGTGGTCTCATAGCTGATATGAGATTATACTAGATAAATTTGTAGATATGTTATTATTTCCTTCAGTAGTCTTTTTTAGTCTGTGTGATTTTTTTTTTCATAATTGATAAGTAGGAATATAATAAATAAATTTGTAATGAATGAAAGAATAACAAATCTTATATGTCAAACTCTCATATGTTTAAATATTAAAGCATTTTGCTTTTTTTCAGTCTGGTCAGCTAATTTACAATAAAATACTTTTTATTTTTAAATGTGTTTTATTTTCAAGTAATATTATAATAATATATTTCATTTGCTTTACAATCTACTACATCACACATACAATCATGAAAAAAATACAAAATTTACTAAACTAATATAGCTATTTACAATATGAAAAAAATTCTGCTTTAATATAAAATAGCAAAGTAAAATAAATAATCTTCTTTGTTATTAAAAAAAATCACTCTTAGTAGCCAGCTCAATATAATTAATAAAAACATTAATTATTTTAGCACTTTGAGAGAATGAGAGTATCACAGGTCTTGAACTAGAAGAAGGTATTATTAGATGCAATATATTAAGAGAAGAAATTGCTTGAGATATTTTTGAAGTAATTCTAGATGATGATCTAACAATTGGTCTTGAGGTTCTTGATAACTATAATCTACTCAATATCATTAGTATATTAATTACTCCTAAATTAAAGCGTCATTTTTCTAGAAACAATAAATATTTTTTTTACTTTAGTTTGAAAAAAGAAAACCTAACAGGATAGGCTATTTCTTAAAAGTCTTGATCAAAGGAAGAATAAATATTAGATCTTTTCTAAAATTCTGTAGAAAACTCTTCATAATAATATTCTCCAATAAGACTTCTTTTCTTTTTAACTTTTGCTTTAACTTTCTTATTAGCTTCTGCCTCAACTTTCTTATAGGCCTTAGTCATTTATATATATTAAAAGAGTTAGGTTAAGTATAAGCAATACGTCTCTAACTACTTGATTATCATATTACTTACATAGTATACTTAAGTTAGAGTTAAGAATTTTTTGTTTCAATTTTCTCTAGTAAAGTAATTAGTATTATTTTTCAGTTGATTTCATTCGCAATATCTTTTCAAAAATTTCTCTTATTACAATTTGAGGTTCAGTGATATTTTTCATTTTCATTTTTACATTTATCAATAAGCATTCAAGTTTATTCTTCATTTCACTATGCAAACATTTTAAGTTTATGAGAAAGGAAGATATAAAAAGACTCGTTTATAATGGATATGATTAAAGTGAATTGGCAAATTAGTGAGGACTAGGTAAAACTAAATTAGCTTCACATATAGTCAGCACTTTAATTTTCATAATAATTAATATAATGATTAATAAAAAAAATAAGGATGGCTTAATTGCATTTTTTTATGAATTTGAGATCTGAATTGCTAATCATCTTGTAATATGGATTACAAGAAAGTGACAGAGAAGTATTAGAGACTTAAAAAAATCCAAATGTACTATAATACAATAATAGTTATATTATATATATTATTTTAGATCTAATTTAACTGAATCAAAAAAATCAGTTATAAATCTGTTTTTATCCTGAAATTCTTTAAATAAGAATGTAATCAAATAAAAAATGAATTTAGGTTTAATAATATGTAATCTACTAAATTAGCTACAAATCGATAAAATTATTATAAATTTGAATCAAGATATTCTTTAGTATAGGTTAATAAAAAATTGATATAACACACTAAAATTACTATAATTAACTAAAATGCTATAAATTACTAAGATTAGTTATAAACTATAAAAATGATTAAAACTAACTATTCTGATTTAAATCCTGTAGTAATGCAGGCATTAAACAATCTGCAATATAGGTATAATGGTAAAATACCAGAAATGTGATTTTCTCATATTTATTATCTATTTAAGAAATTTTTTAAATATAATCCAAAATACTTTTCGAAGAATAGATTTATCTATATGACTGAAAGATTATAAAGATAGAAAATTTAAAGCTGAGAAATACTCATTTCATATTTATTAATAATTATCTGTGAAAATACCATTGAATGTGATAATGATTATCTGAAAAAATATATAGTCAACTCTTTATAAATGCATCCTCTATAAATGTATACCCTATATAAATGCATTTTAAAGTTCAGTCCTAAACTTGAAACTTAATACTAAATGCATATCCTTTCTTTTTACACTATGCAATGATTTTTTAGTCTAAATTATATATGTAATCATCTCTCTAAATGCATCTCAGGTGATAAGCACGTGACTATCACATGACAAATAGGCAATCTAAGAGGCTATTTCTACAAAAAAGAAAGGAAAAAAATGTTAATAAATATTCTTAAAGAAAGAATCACATCTATAAACCCAAAACTTACCTTTTAAAATGATTTTAGAATCTAAGAAGTCATGTTCTTACAAAAAAAAGAAGAATATTAACAAATATTCTCAAAGAAAGAATTCTCATCAACAACCTGAAACTTACCTTCTAAAGTCTAAAAAACTGCATTCTTACAAAAAAAATAAAAGAATATTAGTAAAAGTTTTTAAAGAAAAATTTCTACTTAATAACACAAAACTTACCTTCTAGCATCTTCTAAAAGAATTTCAGGATTCAAGAAGCCATTTATATAAAAAAGAAAAAATTCCATTACATAATACTGTTAATGTGCAATTCTTACGAATTGTGACAGTTAGACAGAATGTTTGAGTGGTGATTCTTTTAAGTTTACGTAGTGACTTAATTTCAGTTTAACTCAAGTTTAGGATTTACACAGCAGTGGATTTCTGATAAGACTAAAAGAAAAATAACTTAATTGATTCAGAGGTATAATAATATATTTATTGATAATAAATAATAAAATAGAAGTAATAATAATAATATATAAAATAAGAAAATAAGAAAGAATAAGAGAAATCAACAGAGTTAAAGTACTAAGTGGAATGTTAGACCAGGCGCTTCTACAAGAACTGCTAAATGTGTATCTAAAAGCAAACTAAAGGAAAAACTTAAAATAACTATAAGCGAGCTTTTTTTACATGATTTTATCACTTCCTATTTATATTAAATTAATACATAGACAAATATAACAAATAAATTAAATATATCTAATATGTCTAATAAGTCAAAGATATCAACTATATCAAATATGTCTAGTTTATCAAATATATCAAATATGTCTGATATGTCTAACATTCAGATCTGTAATATATTGCACTACATTCATCAATCCAATCCTATTACATTACTTCTCGCTTAAGATTTCTGCTCCAGCAGAAAGATTTAAAGCTTCAATTACCAGGGCTTGATATTTGGTAATTTTCAAACGTTATACTATCATTAAAGTAAGTGACTAAATATCAAAGATTTGTTGAACTCCAAGATATTCAAATAAATAATATACTCGTATAGCAGTTTGATAATAATGTATAGTAATAGTAAATGCTTATACAATATATTGAGTAGGAATAAGAGTTTCATCTTCGAAGAGTTATCCTAAATAAAAGGAATTGACAAGTGATAAAAGTTGATTATTCATGTGTGTAGATCGTAAGAGAGCTCAGTAAGCTATTTGTACCTTTTGTGATAAGGTCATATCAGCTTTATAAGGTTCTAAGTTTTGAGGGATCATAGTCGAAGAAATTGTCATATATTTTAGTTGTTCTAATACAATTTCAAAATTATCTAGTATAATTATCTTAAATTTTACAAAATAGTGCCATCAGAGTTCCTACTAGGCCTATATTTATAAGAGATTTATCAACTAATGATGACTTATGGTGTCTATTCAGATCTTTCCAAATATAGTTTTAAGAGATCTGCATGTATCAAGTTCTTTCTAACTCGTCTATCTATAGTACACAATTTGTATATATCAGGTCGTACAATATCATATATATACAGTCAACGATCAAAATTATGCGGACATTTTTAAAATCAAAAAAATTATACACATAATATAATAAAAATAAAATTTTAACAAAATAAATTCAAATATATCTTTATTTATTGATTTATAAAAAATTTAATAATTAATCCTATTTCTAATCGTGGCAATTCACTGCGATAGCTATCAATCAGTTTTTTAATATTCTAGATGAAAATTTTTCCATGCATCCTTTACATACTTTTCAAGTATTTTAATACCAGATTGTAGTGGAGTTGGTGTTAAAGAACCAGTTTCGCGAAGATGTTTAAGAATAATATAGACATGCATTCTAGCTGTTTAGCTATAATATAACCTGACTGTTCATATTTATAACTATAAGTAATAGCACCACGAGTTTTAGCAGTAAGTACTTTCATATTTGATATGAACTTATTTAAAAGAGGAAAAGGTTTGGGTATTATTTATCGTTATAAGTAAAAAATGATGTATTGTTTTAATTATATAATCACATAATGATTGATCTGCCTAATTTTAACAAATCAAAATATCCGCATAATTTTGGTCGTTGACTGTAGAATGGTCTATCAAATTTATCTTTAAATTTGTTACCATGTACATGTGACTATAGTACATTAAACATCAACACCTTGTCACCAATTTGATAATTTATTCTAGGGTGACTTTTATTGTAATATTCCTATTGTTATTATTAGCATTACAGAATATTCCGTTATGCATCAAGTCTCTTCTGTTCTAATTGGGTTAAAATTAATTGATGATGTTTATCCACTGCTTATGGAAGGTTACTCTCAGGTGAAGGGTATCACAATTGTAAATCAATTAGTAATGTGGCTTTTCTTCTATATAATAATTTAAAAGGCTCTAATTTAATCGTTCCTTGCTGCGCAGTTCAATAGGTAAACAGAGCTAAAGGTAGATATGAATTCCATTCACCTTTATATTGCTCTATATATTTAGCTAAAATATTACAGAGAGTCCTATTAAACCATTCAGTTAATCCATTGGTCTGGAGATGATATGGAGATGATATGGAGATGATAATCAATATTTAGTCTCAACAATATGCATAAGGACGATAATTAATTCATTTTGGAAAGACGTAGCTCTGTCCATTAAGATTTTCTTAGGTGTACCATGTCAACAAATTATTTCACCATAAATAAATTGTGCCATCATTTGAGAGGTATAATCAGAGATTACAGCAGCTTCTACCCATTTGGTAAGATATTCAATAGCAACTATAATGTATCTATTTCCTTTGGTGGTTTGAGAAAGAGGTCCTATATAGTCTATTCTAATACGGTCAAAAGGTTATCTGATGGTTATTGAATGTAAGGGTTCCATCTGTTTAGGTCTCCTTTGTCATTGGCAAACATCACATGTTTTTATACAATTATCAATTACTCAATACATATTTGGTTAGCAATACTTAGAGGCTATTTTGTTGTAAGTTATATCATGATCTAAATGTCCTCCTAGGGGTTCATTATGTATATTATAGATCAAGGCTTCGACTTCAGTAGTTTTAATAATTAATCAGGGTTGTGAGGATTGTTTTTAATTTTTATGATAAAGTTGTTGATTTTTAATAAAATATTTGGAAAATTGTATTCAAATTTTAAATTATTATGCGAGGGTAGTATTTGGTGGGTAAGTTAAGATATTGAGAAAATTATAAAGTTGGTTATAAGTTTTTAAATCCATTTTGGTTGTTAAAGCTGTTAGTCATACTGCTAACACTTAAGCTTTCACTCTTTATGTGATTGTTCCTAAGCTGTAATTTAAATGGTGAGAGGGGGAAGTCGAGATAAAGCATCTGTGTTTGAATGTATTTTTTTTTTTGTATCTAATTTTATAGGGAAACTCTATGATTCTAATGATCCATCTCATAAATTTCCTAGGTGGATCTGGTTTATTAAACAACCATTGTAATGCCACGTGGTCAGTTACTAACTCAAATGGTTGATAGAGTAAGTATAACCTAAAATATTCTATTCTCTATATAGCAGCGAAACATTCTAATTCAGTAGGTGCATAATTTCACTCAGCATTATTTAGACTTTGGCTAGCATATGCAATAATGTGTTCTCTATTTTGGTCATCTAGTTGCATTAGTACTGCTCTTAGTCCTACATAAGATCTATCAGTAAATAATAAAAACTTTTGTTTGAAGTCTGGATATATTAAGATTGGTATTGTAATCAAGCAAGTTTTTAAATGTTCAAATGCTTTTTGCTGAGATGAAGTTCACTCAAAAGGGATTTCTTTTTACAATAATAAATGTAAAGGAGCAGCTTTAATAGAAAATTTTTGGATGAACTTCTGATAGTAAGAGACTGATCCAAGAAATCCTTTAAGTTCTATAATGTTTTTAAGAATTGGAAAGTTCTTAATCTTATCTATTTTTGATGTGTCTAGCGAAATTTCTTATCCACTAATAATATGTCCTAGAAATGCAAGTTCTAATTTGCAAAACTCACATTTATCCTTGCTAAGTTTTAATCCTACTTTCTCTAGTTTTTCAAAAATATGTTTTAAATGCTATATGTGTTCCTCAAAGGTGGAAGAAAATATAATGATGTTATCAAGATAAACTGCTACAAACTGCCCAATTTCTTCTTTGAAAACTTTGTTTATTAACCACTGAAAAGTGACAGATGCATTTATTAATCCAAATGGCATAACCTTAAATTTGTATAACTTTGACTTGTAATAAAAGCAGTTTTGCTTGGTCTTTTGCTTCCATTGCTACTTGTCAGTATCCATTAGCTAAGTCTAAAGTAGAGAAATACTTAGAGTGTCCAAACATATCTAATAGTTCATCAATTCATGGTAGCGGATATTCGTCTCTCCTAGTAATACTATTCAATTTTTGATAATTAACGCAAAAATGTATACTTTCATTTTTCTTTTGTACTAAAACAACAGGTGAAGCCCAAGAACTCTCAGATGATTAGACGAGATTATGTTTCAACATTCAATTTATTTCTTCTTTAATAAATTCTTATTTTAAAGGCGTAACTCAATAAGCTCATTGTTGTATTGAGAGAGGATTTTCTATAGAAATATGATGTCTTTCGATGGTAGTATAGCCTAGTTGTGACAAATTATTAGCAAATATATTAGCATTAGCTTGTAATAACTGTTGTAAGTCCTTTTGTTATTTTTAATCTAAATGAACATATGAATTGACCTTAGCTGGTTCTTCTTTAGGAATATTTTGTAATAACTGCCAATGTACCTATTCTTTCTGGCATAAGGAGCATGTATCTTCAGCCTGGTTAAGTGGTTTATGACACTAACACCTATTTTCAGGACCTTGCCTTTGGTATTTCAATTTTGAACCTTTAGGCAGTTGACATTTGAATTTTTGGTTAAGACTCTCAAAATATTATGGCGAATATGTTTGTTTTTGAACTGTCACTTGTTTAGAATCACTCTCAGCTAAGATGAGTTCTTCTTCACTATCTTCTAATATCATGTAATGTTGTTGTATAGTCAAACTTTCATCTTCGTATTCATTATTCATCGAATTCATAAGAATTAGTGTAGATTGTTAAAACTTATCAAATTAAGATTTTTCCCAAAAAGTTATAGGAACCTGATATTCTTTTTGGTTTCATTGAAAAATAAATTTCTGACAGTCCCAATAAAGTCATCCACGACATTTTGTTAACCAATCATTTTCAGCTATAATATAATAATTATTAGACTCAGTTATATCGATATTAATGGAAATTTCTACATCACTAATTTGAATTGGAATATTAGTAACTTTTCCCAATAGTTGTGAGTGTCTCCCTTGTATATTAATCATAGTAATCATTAATAAGCCTTCAATTTTTCTATTCAATTATTATAAAAAACTTCTCGATATAATACTTCTAGCAGATCTGGAATCTAAAATCAAATAAATAGGTTTATCATATACGAATGCATAACAGTAAATGACTTCCACAACTTTAGATATATCAATTCCATCTGAGGGATTTAAAAAATAACTGATACTCTCACCCTCTAGAGATACCCTTAATAGTTTAAAGACTGATTCAATGGATTAGAAAGGTTACTAGTGGTCGTAAAGGTATTAGTAAAAGAAAATGTTATAGAAGGTTGTGAAGGAAGAGGTGATAGAAACAGATTTGGAGTATTGTATATAGAACTCCCTTATAACAAGGCAGTTCGTTAACTTGTTTGACCAGATTGTAATTAGCTATTATAGAAATTTGATACTAGTTTGATCAGACATAAGTTTTCCTAATGTCCAAGCTGGTGACAGTATGGACAAGATCCTGTGGATATGATGTTATAATTTTTAGCTATGTGTCCCTTTATTTACAAGTAACATCTATTTTCATTCTTATATGTATTATTTCTATTCTGTTGAAAATTATTTTGATTACCACCTTGGCTATTTCATATCCTACAATTTTTTGCAATATGTCTAGGTCAGTTATAATTGTAGCATACTTAACTACCATTGTTATTACTATTTCTCTAATTATTATTATTATGTATTGGATGACTATTATTATCAGTACACGGGTTAGTAGCAGTAGTAGTTAATAGTTGTTTAACTTCTTTTATCAACTTTTATTACTTTTCTTAATTAATTACTGCATATTAGGAGTCTTTTCTTGTTCTGTTTTCTCATCATGTTGGTTCAAATAGATTTTACTAAGAGAATATTCTGAAAGAATGCTATCTTTAGAGAGAACAGCTTTAATAGCTTGAGCTTGATCAATTGCTTTTTTTAAATCACAAGGTGTAGCAGCAGCTACTGTGATCAGAAACTTAGGTCAAAGTTCTTGTAAGAATTGTTTGATTTTCTCGTCTTCTATTGTATTATAATCAGGGTTGAGTTTGAAGTATAATGATTCAATATCAGCAGCATAATCTTTAACAGATTGTTCAGGCATTGTTTGCATTGTCTAAATGCAGAATGCTATTGTGTTCTTCTATGTGTTATGCAATAATGCTTCAAGAAGTGGTAAACGAATGATCAGTGTTTATATTATTGATCACAAAAGTTATTCCAATATTGCAAATCTTTTTTATTCTTAGTTTTATTATACCAAGTAAGAACTGATCTTTTTAGAAAAGAAGGAACTAATGTAAGGTATCACTTATCAAAAATTCTATTTGCGTCTCTAGCATAGTTGTATCTTTCCAACTATTTTCTAGGATCTTGATCTCTACCCTTAAATGTTGATAAGTCTACAAACTTAGCTTTTCGTGATCCACTAAATCTAACAGTTTTAAAGACAGTCTGAAGACCTTTCATTATTTGGAAAAAGTTTCTTTCATCATTATCTTTAGCATTATTAGTATCAAAAAAGTTCTCATTATTACTCTCTAAGTCACTATTTTCAGAATTAGAACTAGAAGAAGGTGAAGAACTATCATAATAGGAGGGGAGGCGACGGTGTTAATGTTACTCTTTCGTCAAATAAGTTAACTATGATTTAAAGTCAGGGAGGCAATAATTATGACTTAAATCCAATCAATTTGACATGCTATTTATTAAAGTTTATTTAGTTAACAAGAAATAAAATTATAAGTTTTATGTTTGCAAAATGTTAAGAGTATTTATTATTATTATTAAATGTATTTTAAATACAATGTTAAGAACTTGTTAGAATCTGTCTTCAATCTCTCCTTTTTCTAAGGCATTTTCATGCTCTTTATATAGGAAAAATTATAATTAAAGAAAATCTATGATAAATAAGATACTACTGATAATAATAACAGAACTAACAGATATACTAAGTATGTTAAATATAATATAAATAATAATAGAAATATAAATAATAAAAATATAATAAATATTATGTATGCCCTATTTGGCAGATTTGGCAGATTTGTCTTATACTACTGATCTGTCAATTTCTGTCAGTTTCAATGTACACTAATAAAATCTCAAGTTTAAAATAAAAATTTTATAAAATTTCTCATGGATATGCTTGCCAACTAAATGCTGGATTAGAAGTAGTATGCAAAATAATCAATATAATAATGTCTAAAAGTAATTGATGTAGTAGTACTCTAAAGTATCCTGGAGTAGTAACTATATGAGAAAAAATTTTAGGAATGCAAAGGCGAAAAATAAGATATAAATTTAATAGTATTCCAAGTTAGAATAATATATAAGGAAAGAAAATAAGAAATTATAACTTAGGATACTACCGCTGATAAGCAGGAAAGGAATCAGAAAGGCAGAAAGGTTTAGGAGAATACATGAAAAAAGGAGCAATATAGCCAAAACTAATTTGGCACTTCACATGTGCTGGACTAGCAGTAATCAGGAATACTCCAAAATAGTAACTATACGAGAAAGAAATCTAGGAAGGCTTAGGCGAAAATAAGAATATAGATTTGGTAGTACCCTAAGGTAGAATTATATATAGGAAAGAAAATAAGAAATTCTACCTTGGGATACTACTGCTGATAAGTAGAAAAGAGATCAGAAAAGCAAAAAAGCTCAGGAAGATGCACGAAAAAAGGGTATGAAAGCAATATAGCCTGAATTAATTTAGCACTTCATGTCTCATCCTCAGCAATCAAAAGATGATCACAAAAGACAGGATTATAAGAATAACACAATACTGACACTTCGCATGTGCCTGACCAACAATAAAAAGTAAGTGAATGGATTGCAACACATCTTCAGCAAATAGATGGATTACAAATTTGGTACTTTGTGCTGATATTTAATGAAAGTATGATTTTTCCTGATATAAGGTCAGCAAAATTTTAGCGACGAGAATGATAAAAACCTATCATCTAAATTCCTCTTTAACTTTGCTTTGAAAAACAGTTCCTTCAGGGAATGATTAAAGTTATGTGACATCCTGACCAATGGTCAGCAACTTTTGCCTGACACTAATTTTTTTTTGTTAACAAAGTTAATGATATTCTACCTCCTGATCTATAATATTTAAGATTTTCAGGACTGCACAATCTCAAAAAAGATGGGATCACAAAAGACCGCAGAGCAATGAAAACAAGCGAATAGCTAGAAGGAAATAAAAAGAAGATAGAGCAATAAAAATAAGCAAATATCTACAAAGCAATAAAAAGGGCACAGAGCGCTAAAAACGATAACTAGGTAACAATATACTCATAACTAGGGAACAGTTTACTCATAACTGGTAACAGTTAGATCATAATATATATATATTATGACCTAGTTGATCAGTTTTAGCCTAATAAAAAATATCACTTAAAACGTCAATGGTAACTTATTATAGTTTCTCTGCTAATATTAGTAAAAAATAGCCTAAACATGAAATATGGCTTCTCTATATGCTGACCAATTTCTACTGCGAAATAAAATGGAATAAATATCTAAAACTAACAAAATTGTATTATCCAGTAGATTAATAAGATATCTGGCTTCCGGATCTTTATATTATTTGAATTTTTGTAATACTATCAAATGCACTTGAGTCCACCCTTGAGATGCTATTTCTAACAATAAATTAATCTTGTAAGGTTTTGGCTTTTTTGCCAATACCTTCTTATATTCAAATACATTGTGAAAGAGCTTATCAAAAAATTAGTAATTAGCGAGAAATACAATTTTACGACTATTCAAGGATACATTTAAAGGTTTAATCATTAGAATGATATGTAAAATTTATTTTAGTATTCCCAATGAATCTTCAATACTGATGTGATAAACTACAGCACGCTATATATGAAGCTGTCCAGGATAGTCCATAGATATCACCAATACTCGTACTTTTATGTAAGTTCTTACTCTGATATTATCTATTAAATGCTTAAGAGTATTTACATAATCCTTAGTTAAATGAAAGGATCCTTCTTTCAGATCAATAAGCTTTGTATTCTCTATGCTTCAATCAGTCTAACGTTGTTCAATTCTGTTATCGTAACTGTAAATTAAGAGATATTTAACTTGTTCATCGTGGGTTACTGATATAGATAACCTAATAAATGCCTACTTTTATCCTGTATAACTAAGCCATAAATAAGAAAAGAAATATGAATTAGCATTACATATAATAATATTTGCATCAATACCACTTTCGTTATAGATACTCTTTTCCTGATTTAGATTATAAAATGGAATGTACATGATTTCTGGCAAGGCTTTTAGGAGTATTGTAACAAAATGGGTGATTTCATGTGTAGTAGTTATATCACTGTGATGGTATTCGTGAATATTATGAAAATTGTTTACATTGAGAATAACCAAGTGTTCGACCTATTAAAAAGTTATATATCAGTTGATTATTTACAAACCAAGGACTTAAAATACTTGTATGTCTAGTATACTTACATATTCTAATAAAAACCTTTCCACCATCATTGTATATACCCTACGTGCTGAGCTTTATATCTTGCAATGGTATCACATCTTACCATCAAGCCTGCATTAGATAAGGTTTCTATTACTGATGAAGACGTTCTAGACAAATCTAGTAAAAGCCCAACTTCTACTTTAATTCTATTAATAAATTTATTGTTAAGTCCCGCTAGAAAATAATAAAATGAAACCAGTCTTATCCTGTTTTTTTAATTAGTCATATGACTCTTAGTTTGTGAGTTAATTCTGGTTACTAATTGGTCAAAAAAACCTTTCAATGGTAATTCGGCTTTCTCAAACATCTTCTTGAATTCTTCTGAGTCTAGAATAGGTCTTTTATAATATACACACTGCCTTATATACAAAACTTCTGCCATTAGTTTAATCTTCTTACCAAGGAGAATCATCTCTAAAAAAAATATCAAAAATATCAACTATATAAAAAGTAATTTAAAATACAGCTACAAATAAAACTATTTATTTACCTAATTTTATTTTATCAAGCTCTACACATACTTCGTGATATGCAGATTCCAGTTTCTGAAATTCAGATTTAGAGTAAAAAATATCACTTCGTAATATATATAACCTATTTTGAAATTCTCTTATATCCTCTTTCAAAATTCTTTCAGGTGGTGGCATATAATCAGGTAAATTAACATGTTCTGGATCATCGTCAGTTTTATATAAACAATGATGACACATCTTTGCCTCTTGCGATAGTTCAAAAAATCTGATTAATCATTTTGGAGCCTTCTTGAATTTTTTTCCTTTCACACTGTATTAAGTTATAGATAGATAAAACTTATGCTTTGGATGCGAATATATATTAGCATTAGTTTTAGCTTTTTTGTATTTACTTTCAGTCTGTTGTAATGTTTTTGGCATAAGGCTTTGCCAACTAAATTCAAATGTTAGCTTAAACTTGGTATATTTATTTGCTCGGATACAATAGATATACCATGCTGTTCATAATTATAAATAACATCATTTTGACCCACCAAATTACAATACTAAGCCTTTTTTTTTTCTTTTTTTTCATTAGAAAGAGGTTTATCTTTGTGATGACTAGACATTTACTTGTATTCTTTTCTTTTCAATAATTAAATAGTTTTATAATAAAAATTGACATAAAATCCTTATTAGCTAAGTTTTGAATTACCTTTCTATTTATCGAATTATTTTAATAGTGTATAGAACGAAAGGTATATTTTAGAAATTTTTTATCATAATCCTTGCAAATTCATCCCTGTAGCTGCGAATCCATTTAAGATTAAATGATCATCTTTTCATATGAAAATTAATATGTTACGATCATTTTAAGATCAACTAATCAGATTTAAGCTGCTATGCTAGTAATAGTAATATATTAGCAGTAGCATTGATAGTATTAGATGTAATAATGACAGTATTAGTAAAATTAGTGATAATAGTGATGACATATGTAACAGTGACAGTAGCATTAGTAGCATTGGTAATAGTGTGATAACATTAGCAATAGCAATAATGGTAGTGGTAACATATTAGCAGTAGTATTGGTAAGCATTAGACATGGTAGTAGTAGTTAAAGATGGCATCTCAATTAGTTGCAACAGGTGACAAATAAGTGTCACAATGTTGCAACGCCATCTTTAGTAGTAGTATTAGTAGCATTGGTAATGGTGATGGTGATATATGTAGCAGCGGCAGTAGCATTAGTAACATTGGCAGCATTAATGGTGATGGTGGTGATGTTGCAGCAGTAGTAGTAGCATTAGTATCAATAGTGGTAATGGTGATAGCATTGGTAGCAATAACAACATTGACAGCATTGATGATAGTGATATTAGTAATATTGGTGATAATATTGATGGTAGCATTTTTTTTTTTTAAATAAAATTATAAGTAAATAAAATTTAGATTTAGATTTTCATATAATATTAAAAATAAAGTATTTGATACTAAATGCTTCATTTGCTTATTTTTGAAGTTATTTGAATTTACAAATTTTATAATTATATTTGATTACAAATATTTTTTAATGCATTTTTTTTTATTAACCAACTATCCTCTTTAACTTGTAAACTTTTATTTCTTTTTTTGAACTATTAAAAAAAAAAATTCAAAAGAATAATTAATATTTTTTTAATTATTAAATAATTATATCTGATATACCTTTTCAATAACTTTTGCAATAAGGCTTATATCTTAATCTTATATTTATGGTAAATCAACTTTTAAAGCAATAGGTTAGTAGAGTGAACTATAAAACTGCATAACAGATTATAGCATATACATTCTTCTATTACATGTAAGTATTTACTAGTAAGCGAGTTGAATAGGTAGGTCAAACATAAATAACAAACTAAAAAATAACTTGTTTATTCAAGTTTACTTTAGTAAACGATCATACAGTATCATCATATAATAATAAAAGCTAAAATGTTTATATAAATTTTAATTAACCTGTAGTAGAATTTGAAAAATTTTTAATTGACAAGAAAAACCTTTTATAAATGTATTGCTAGCAGATCCTACAGCTTGTTTTACAATTGATTCTAACTCTATTTGGAAAATCCAGTGGTTTTCTTTCATTTCAAGATAAATAATAGACATAGCGTTTATTTGACATTCTTCAGCAATCATTAAGAATTCATAAATCTTATTATATATTACGGTAGATATATTTATGTAGTTAGTTTAAAATATAAAATAATACTAATATATTGAGATAACGCCAATAGCAAAATAAATGATAAAAAGCTAAAAATTACTTATACTATCTTTTTAAATATTATCATTTTCTCACATTTATACTACTCTAAACTTACATTCATATTGGAGAAGAAATAGGAGAAAATATGTAAGGTACTTTGCATTAAAATTTATGTTTATTAGTAAAAATATACAGAATGTGCATTAAAGATCTCAACATTTACAAAAGGCATTAGAATAATGCATATACAGACTTTTTTCGCTTATCTGATCGCTTAATAGTTAATATTAAGACCTAAGTAATATTATATAAATATATTCTGTTCAGAATCAGTAATATCAGAAAGCCTATCCCTTTGGAGTAAATATTTATATCAGTAAATGTTATTCTGCTAATCTTATTTCACTAAATGTTGTAAGAAAAAAATTTGAAATATTTTGGAAGATTAATTTATGTATAAAATTAATTTATCGCACAAGTGATAGTTACACTTGTACAGATGATTTGCAGTGTATCACTATTACATCATATACATTTTAACAAGAATCAAAAATATGCTAATTTATGTTATATATACCTATATGCATTAGCTTTAAGGCATTTCGCATAGCTAGACAATATATTATTTTATTAATATATAATTGAAAACTGGGTCAAGGTTTGATCTGGAAAATTCAGTACACAAACTCACAATTATTATCTAAGTTTGTGAAATTTATGATAATATTTTTCCTGTAAATATGATATATACATTTTAATAGCAAATCGCATTTTGGTTTTATTTCTGATAATTTAATCTTATATATCCCATATTCTGAAATTTTGATGAAATATATATAATTATACTTTTTATGAATACTCTAATATTTGGGATTCCATAACCATTTAATATGTCAAGCCAATATGCATTTCTAACAATTATATAGTCTTGCTGATATAATAATTTTTTAACAAGTATGAATGTTACAAAAGATAATCATTGCTATTATTACGCCAGTTCTTTTAGATCGCGGGTAAATCACCTACGATATCACAGTTTAGCAGAAGGTTTCCTTCACACGGAAGAGTAAGAATAAAGATACGAGACAAGAAAATAAAGAGAATTACGA